>JARSSU010020100.1:0-47968 GCA_029619165.1 Eurosta solidaginis
GGCATTTTATTAAATTCATGTTCTTTTTAATTTATTGAAAAAAATTATGCCAAGTGAGCATTTAAATTATTATTATATATAATGTCTTTGAGTGTTTTGTTTTAATAAACGTGGTGAATCGGTAATCGAAATCCGGGCATTGTAAGCGCCTATTTCTCAAATAACTGTTGAACGGTTAGAAAATTATTCAATTTTTTCGCAAATAGGATTTTATAATTGGCACGTAATGCCGCATTTCCTGAACCCCTTCCGACCATATCGGACAATTTTCGAGGACGAACAATAAATGGCCGGACAGCTCAAAAGAGTAAGAAAATATAGTTAAGGCGCCGAACGCGCCGACGGCGGTGGCGTAGAATCTCTACTGTATAGTGTACCACGAATGTAAGCGTTAATGTAGTCATACACTGTAGCGTAATATGGGAACAATGTTACGTGATAAAGTTGATATGAGCGAAAGGAAAAGAAAAGAAAAAAGGAAAGGAAGAAAAAAAGAAGGAAAGGTAAGGAAAGGTAAGGAAAGGAAAGGAAAGGAATGGGAAAGGAAAAAGAAAAGGAAAGGGAAGGAAAAAGAAAAGAAAAGGAGAGGAATAAAAATTAAACGGAAATGAAAATGAAGGGAAAAGAAAGAAGAAGAAAATTAAAAAAGGAAAGAAAAGAAAAGAAAAGAAAAAGGAAAAAGAAGCAAAGAAAAGAGAAGAAAAGAAAAGGAAAAGAAAAATAAAAAAAGAAAAAGAAAGGAAAAGAAAAGAAAGAAAAAGAAAGAAAAGAAAAGAAAAAGGGGAAAAGAAAAGAAAAGAAAAAGAAAAGAAAAGGAAAAGAAAAGAAGAAGGAAAAGAAAAGGAAGGAGGGGGAAAAGAAAAGAAAAGAAAAGAAAAGAAAATGGAAATATAAGGAAAGGAAACGAAAGAAAATGAAAGGAAAGGGAAAGGCAAAGGAAAGGGAAAGGAAAGGAAAAGAAAGGAAGGAAAGGGAAAGGAAAGGAAAAGAAGGAAAGGGAAAGGAAAGCAAAAGGAAAGGAAAGGAAAGGAAAGGAAAGGAAAGAAAGAAAGAAAGAAAAGAAAAAAGAAAAGAAAAGAAAAGAAAAGAAAAGAAAAGAAAAGAAAAGAAAGGAAAAAGAAAAGAAACGAAAGAAAAGAAAGAAAAGAAAAGAAAAGAAAAGAAAAAAAGAAAAGAAAAGAAAAAGAAAAGAAAAAAAAGAAAAGAAAATAAATAAAGAAAAGAAAAAAAAAAGAAAGGAAAGGAAAGAAAAAGAAAAGGAAAGAAAGGAAAAGGAAAATGGAAATGAAAGGAAAATAAAAAAAGGAAAGAAAGGAAAAGAAAAGAAAAGGAAAGAAAAGAAAAGAAAGGAAAAAAAGGAAAGGAAAGGAAAGGAAGGAAAGAAAAGAAAAGAAAGAAAGAGAGAAAAGAAAAGAAAAGAAAGAAAAGAAAAGAAAAGAAAAGAAAAGAAAAGAAAAGAAAAGAAAAGAAAGAAAAGAAAAGAAAAGAAACGAAAAGAAAAGAACAGAAAAGAAAAGAAAAGAAAAGAAAAGAAAAGAAAAGAAAGAAAAGAAAAGAAAAGAAAAGAAAAGAAAGAAAAGAAAAGATAATAAAGAAAAGGAAAGGAAAAGAAGGAAAGGACAAGAAAAAAGTAAACGAAAGGAAAGGAAGGGAAAGGAAAGGAAAGGAACGGAAAGGAAAGGAAAGGAAAGCAAAGCAAAGGAAAAAAAAATAGGAAACGAAAGGAAAGGAAAGAAAAGGAAAGGAACGAAACGGAAAGAGGCATTGGAAGGAAGATACCTCCGCCTATTTGGGAGAGGTAGATGAAGTAAGACTTGACCTCCCTTGATGCTCTCATTTGGCATCGGTTTTCGTGAAACAGGAAAAGCTGGCGTGACTTGTTACGAAGCGCCAAAAATTGCTTAGGCAGTTAAGCGATAATTAATGATGATGACTTTTCCGGAGCAAGGGCACTTAGGTTAGGTTAGGTTTAGTTAGTTGATAGCTGCCCTGATAACGGAAGCTCACTTGGACACTATGAGTTCCGTTGTGATACCACATACAAGTATGTTTCCAGTATATTGGAACCCACCGCAATAGATACCCATGGGGCCCTGTCAAAACCACAATGACCATTGATAGGTGAGCCTTAGTGAACCCAATTATTTCGGCAGACCTCCTGTCGTCCACTTCCAGCTAGAAAGATATTTTTACCCTGCAAGAGGTGGTGTCCGCCCAACGTTTTCTGAGCTGACACGCGGCCCAGCTATGGAGGAGCAAATCACAGGTGGCCAGCGGAAATCCCGAAATCCCTACAGTCTACAGCCACCTTCATCAGATAATCTTAATTATAAAATAGTTCGGTGGAACCGCAAGCGAGGTCAGGCACTCTTAGACCACCCTCGATCGCCCTGTAGTTGCACTCACGGCTTTGGTAGCCGCTTGGCTATCAAAGTAGATGTTAAATTCCCTAATTGTAGTAGCATTGGATGGCATTTCATAAACCGCATCCTTAATCGCAGCAACTTCCGCTTGGAATACACTGCAATGATCAGCCGACTTAAACTTTCGGCTTACATTTAGCTCTTGACGAAATACCCCCCCCCACCAACCTTTCCGGCCAACTTCGACCCATCTGTAAACAAGTTAACCGATCTCATGCCCTAGATGATTCCTCTTTCCCACTCCTCCCTCCGGGCAATGACTGGGGTGAAGGTTGTATAGGGAGCAGTTATCGGCATACAATAGTTCGTCCTGTCCAGGATAAAGTCGAACCTTGTAAGAAGGCTAGAGTGTCCGAAGTCAGAAAGCCCATAGTCCATATCACGAAGCCTGACCAAGGACCGAACCACAGAGCACTTAGCGATCCAAAGAGTTTTTCGGTAGATAAGGAAGATTGCCAACAACAAGTACATACACATATTTAGTCATCAGCTAAGAGGAGAATTGGTTACTCACACATACACACGCATATAGCTAAATAACGAAGTATTCGATACAACTGTTCCATGTTCGTGAAAAGTCTAGACCTTAGGAGAAATTCGCGAGCGAGGCAACAGAGAGTATAAAAGCGACGCAAGCTGAGGAATAACTAATCAGTTTGGTTTAAACACGCTTCAAGTACGTGATAGTGAAATATAATTGTACTACTCCCAAAGTAGTCTAAATAAACACCATTTTGCAACACTGACTATTCGAACGTTAGCATAAGGTGCATAATTATCAGGCACTTCCAAAAATTCGTTACAATATAATAAATTAGCACCACGAAACATAAACTAAGTTGATAATGATGTAAAATAAAAATATTTCACTTTATTTTTATAGTATTCGTAATTAACATTAAATGAGACAACTCTCTTCCCCATATTGTGGCAATGATAATGGCAATGAACAATCTTACCACCTACAAATTTTATTGCAAAGTGTGGCTTGGCAAAGGGAGCAGCTAATTTGCAAGTGACACTGCTAGCTTCATGCACCTACCTAGTTGGTGTTATTATTGTTGCATTTTCACACACATTTGCCACATTTTTTCCTGTTACAACTCTTGAATGAGGGAAAGACCCCAACTTTAAGTAAATATGTAAATAAATAGATTTTTATCATTCAACGCCTTATTAACGTTCCTCGCCATTTGAATTCACTTACTTGACTTCGACTTGAATTTCCTCGCTTTTCGTCATTCCATTGCATCTTCTCTATGCATTGAAACTCATTTATAAATTTTTTTATTCATATATATTTGGCGAATTTAATAGTACATATGCACGTACACATTTCCTCCCATCAACAGTTTTTTTGGAATATAAATTTGTTTGCCGGTTTGCTGCGCATTTTTTGTTGTTTGGTTTTATTTACTACTTTGAGGAAGTGGCATTTTCCTTTATAATCAAATATTTTGCTTATTTCAATGCGTTGCAATTGCCGTTGCGGTGTGGAGGTGGCATGCCCGCCTATCGCACCGAAGGTCTTTAGTTCAAAGCTCGGGAAAACCAGGTCAATATACTGTAATGTCGCCTTCAGTAGACAAGTATTTAGTAGCATTACCACCCCACATTCACAAAGTTACCACTACATATGTCCCCACTCTTACAGCGATCAGCAAGCGAATGGGAATGCAAGTAATCACTTGCATGCATTTCACGCGCGCGAAAGTCGCAAATTTCTCAAAGCGTTTATAACGACTAAAGCTTAAGAAGAAACAGTTTGTGTTTCATAGATCATCGAAGGCGTGACCTACAATAAGTAAAAACTATACCGCAAGCACTTTGCCCGAATAAATGTTTATCTCTTATCTTGCATAAGTCGCCACTTTTGATATTTGGGCGACCTCTGTCCCCCACTGCTTTTGGTGTGATCAGAGATTGGATGTGAAGGAACCTAGTTCTTAGCTCCTTCTTCTTCCAGACACAGGTGCATCCCTCGCCACCATACCTACGAGGCCAGGCCACCATATAAATTACCAGGATATATTTCCACCAATCCCCAGATACGACAGCTGCGACTCGCCGGACATCGATTTCAACAAACCCCGGTTGCTTGGAAACCGGTGAATTCTATCCACCTACATCCACGGATTCGTCAACAGCGACTCGCCGGATATCGATTTCAGTAAACACAGATTGCTTTAAAATCGAACAACCGATTCGTCATCTCCACATTGCCGTTTCATCTATCCCATCCACCGCCACCCAACAATCCATCAATCCCTCATCTGCAATTCTCCAGGTATCGGTTCCACAAACTACCCGTTGCTTGGCAGTCGCTCCACCGATTCGTCAATGCAGATTTATGGGTATCCATCGATTCGCAAGGTATCGATTCCGACAACTACCAGTTGTTTGAGAAACTCGCACCCAAAATATGAAGATATGATTAAAAGCTGATTTATATTTAAGCAGCTATGAAAATAGTTTAAAGAACGAAAGCATAAACGTTTCTCTTGTTAGGTCATGTGATACGGATGAACAAAGACACGCCGGGCCGGAAAATGTACCTACCGAAACCCGCATTTGAAGGCAGAGAAATGTAGAGACCCATGAGCTTGGAAAGATAGGCGGAAAAATATTTGATCTTCTGTGACGCTCCTAATTGGCGTCGGTTAACGCGACATAGGGTTGGTTTATTGGTTGCTATGCTGCCCAACCATAGAGACAGCGCTCAAGTAGTGCTCTATGCGCCATTTTGATATACGTGCACCAATTATTCATTAGACTGCCTTCCTCTGAACGTGGGTTTACCCAAACCATTTGGTTAAGTCAATTACCTGCTAATGTTCTTTATGATATTGATATCGCTTCAAGGTTCGGCACCTAATGGTCGATGATTACCCAACAACCCTCTTGGCTACAGTTGTTATTAATTTTTTTGAGGAGGATTACTTTTCTTCCAGCGTCTTAGCCAAACATTCTGTAATTGTGACTTCGATCATAGATATTTATTAGACCTATCCAGTAAATTTACTGTTGGGCCAGATTTATTTTGTGATTTTACAGGTATGGGTAGGACACTAATTATCAGTTACGGTTTTCCTGTGGTTAGTAAGTATGTCTTTTTTATTGACGTGAGAGGACGGTGCACAGTGACTATCTCAGTGATGTCTAACGATGCAGAGTTTTTGATGGCCATGGGCACTGCTTGGTAGTCTGAGTATATGTGTACGTGACGGCTTGCACCACGGCCAAAGTCTGGTAGGCGATTAAGTCTCAATTAATGTGATGATGGCATGCCTGAAAATATCCCACTAAAGTTATTTCTTTTCTAATTGTTCAAAAGAAAAGGGGGTGGGTCGCCACTGCCACTGGAAAATTTCATCGGCAGCGTCCGACCACCATATGGTGAGGCCGCAAGCAGGCATCTGTCTTGGATTAATCGGATCGCTACGTAAACTTGCAAGTAATCTCCCATCACCGCTAAGCGCGTTATGCGCTGGGTTTCGAGCCCGTCAGGTAAAACCTCGCTTCAATGAAAACCAAGAAAACACCAATAATAAATATACAACCCTTTATTGATGACGGCCAATGCAAACTTTTCGAGAACTATGATTTGAGTGCATGCACCTGCAATGTCCGTGCCATCCAGAAAATGCGAAGGACATAGTATGGCAAGAAAAGCACCAAGGAATGTGATATGTGTTGGAGTGGACATGAAAATAAGCGCAGTTTTGGTGTCCCATCCGTAGTGGGAGAGATATTTTGCCACAAAGAACTGACGTTAACGCCCGCGAACGAACGTCTGTCATACTCTGAATAAAAACGAAATTGTTTAATGTATCATTTATCTGTGTCCATGCCCGATGAACGAGAAATACGCCTAGGTGAAAGGCGCCTAGAATGCGCTTCTCACGGCAGCCGGTTTTATGTAGCGGAGCGACTCGGGACTTTTTTACCGACCAAGGGTGACGCCATTTAATTTGTTGCGTCCCTTCCGCGAAAATCCACGGTCAGTCTGTTTACGACGTGGAAGTAACAGATGACGCAAATATTGGACGTTCAAGTCACAGGTGTTACGCTACTGACTGTCAGTCACCCAAAGATAAAACCCTCACCTTCATGATGTATGCCACCAACAAAATCTTCAAGCGGCTTGTCAGCAGCACCTGTGGAAAAAATAAAGCAACATTGCTTACGAAGTACAAAGCAGTTGGCCGCACGCGAATGTGCTACGCGCCGCCAGTTTGGTCGTCTGATCTCAAAAAACACCTACTGGAAAAGGCCGCAAGCCTGTCAAAATTTTACATTCAGAACTGCCAGACATATCTTCTTGTGACCTATGAACACCACCTACATAGTGTGACCAAAGAGTTCAAGGTTAAAGAACACAACGAAATTCTGAAAAGGCAGTTTTTGGTATACTCTCACAAATCAGGACTCATATAGCAAAAAACTGCTTATCTAGCCCCGCTTGCACGGGGCTTAAAGGGATATCTCCATAAACAATATCATGAGATCCGGCCCCTGCCAACGCAACTGTTTGATCCAAACAAACATAAGGGGCCCTACGCAAAATCCACACACAATCGGTAAACGCCTTAGCCAGAACGCGCCTGGTGAACCCTGTTATCAATATACAATATCCCACTCTTGCAGAAGAAGAAAGCAAACTACCAAGGGAAATACGAGTCACTTTGGCTCAACTTCGTTCTGGACATTGTAACAGGTTAAACTCTTACTTTCCCTGAATCAACCCCAACATACGTAATGTATGTCCTGCATGCGATGTGTCCCCACATGACATCAACCATCTCTTCAACTGTATTGTGGAACCTCCACTCTAACGCTAATCTCCATATGGTCCGTCCCTGTGTTGCACTCCTGTTAGGGGACTTTGCTGACAATTTGTGAGCGATCGTGCCCATTGAATGGGACGAAGTACTGTTAACACAACAGCAACAACTTATTTTATGCACTCCTAGAACGCATATACGAACGGTGCGATCGCCATGATATAAAGTCGTGCTTGGCGAATTTTACGCCAGGGTGTAGGTGTTTTTGGTCCCACGGTCGGAAAATTCTGCCACCACAATGAAACCTCTCCTAAGGGACTGAGGCTGCTTGACTTCGATAATTTATTTTTTGCTTGTAATGAGATTTTGGTTTTTTCCTGCACTTCTCTGATCACACTACCAACGGTATTATCATAATTTTATTTATCATTTTATCTCCTATTTTTCATTTTCGTTACTCTCTCTATTTAATATTGCTTCCAAAAAATATGTTGTGTCTAAAATTAATGTTGCATTGCATATAATTGTCCATTAGCAACCGCATTTGCCGTCAGCGTTTGCCACTTGCAATGGCGTCATAAATCATTGCTAATAGCATTCATACAGGCCGATAGCTTACATTGCCAACACACACAAAAAATCATAAATACAATTTTGCAAGCACGATAAATTTGTCAAGCTTCTATAGATCGCAGAGAGTGCTTTACAAATTATGTATTTGTCTTAATTTGTTTTTATTTTTCGTTTAGCTACTCGAATAATCTGCACGTTATTCGCACACAAAAGCCTATTAGTTATGAAGTATTAACAGAAATTGCCGGACGGACACTCTATTTGAGATTGCCACTTTGGTCCGTTTTGGACCAGAAATGGTCGCTTCCAATCCCATTTGGTCCACTGGTCCCTTTTCTTCAGTTTTGGTCCTTTTTAGGCAGTAGCCAGGATTTGGTACTTTTCTTTCTTTTTCACACAGGTAAAGCTTCACAATATTGCTCAAAAAATCGTCACACATTCGTTAACCGGCATATAATTTTGAATTTACTTCAACGCAACTCTCACCACAAAAAATTGCTCAGTTAATAGAATGTAGCAAAACAGTGTCATCTAACCTCTGTGGAAGCGAGAAGCGTTGTTTTCTTATGGAAAATTGTAAAAGTTGTCACACTGCCAGAAATGTTTCAAGTTTGTAAAATATATTGCGGCGAATTTTATTTATTTTGGCAGTTCTATACATCACTATGCTGCTACTAAATAAATGCACAACAACAATAAAGCAAGCAGCCACACTTATATACATGAACACATTAAAGCAAGCTGTCATACTTATGAACATGAACACATCATAGCAAAAAAAAACCACAGACATATATAGAAGGCAACGAAAAATATTTTACACACATAACCAGCAGCTTGAAGCGAAGAGAATATTTCACACACATAGTTAGCTATAAAGCATAAACTACAGAGATACATGTATATAGCTAATTAACAAAGCATGAGATACAACTATTCTAGAAAGCATGTTCGTGTAACGTCTAGAAATTAAGAGATATGGGCGAATGTAGTAACCGAGAGTATAAAAGTAGCACAAGCTGAGGAATCAGGAATCAGTTTGATTTATACACGCTATAAGTGAAGTATAATTGTGATTGTGAAGTACTACTCACAAAGTAGTCTAAATAAAGACCATTTTTGAATACTGTATATTGAAGCTATTTATTCGACAGTTCAGCGATTCGAACGTTAGCTATATAATTAAGAGAAATTTCCCAAAATTCTCGCTTTGTATAAAAATTGGTAATGCTAACAGAACCCCATTAACCCTGAGGCCTGAGATCAAAACTCCCACTTACTGAATCAAGACTCTGATATGAGTTTAAACGTTAAGGGAAAAAGTAAACACCTATAAAAATGCCACTAATAAAATTGACATAGTTTCATTTATGATTTACTGAGTTTTCCGCATGGTTTGGCAACACCAGAACCCAAATTTTGTACCGTTCTTTAACTAAACCTAACTACGCTATCCATTTTATTTCATTGCAATCAATTATAAAATGTTGGAACTAAGAGCTTTGCCAGCAAAACAAAGTGCTCAAGGTTTGGTTGGTTAAAGACATAGAAATGAAAATATAATACCATGAAGTACACTTTATTTTCGTTTGTTCAGCTTGAATTGAAGCAAAGTTTCACAATTTTTCAAAGCTTTCACCGAGATTCGAACCGCGAATCACACGGTGAAACTGCAGTTGCCTTAACTACTAGGCTATCCTGCTTGTATTTGTCTCCTTGCATACATTTTATATAGAAAACCATTAAAACTTCCTAAAGTTTTGCATTTTACAACGATTACAACACTTTTGTGAATTGTCGAATTATTTGTATACCAGTAAGATAAGACAGAAATTGTGTCCTTTTTTTAAGATTTGGTCATTTTTCTCAATCAATTTTGGTCCCAAATGAAAACATCGGTGTGTTAAACGTGTTCATGAGTTTATTTATTGAAATTTCTAATTTGTATTATTAAATCGTCACACACCAAAATGTGTTTCTTCTGACCATTCAGATTATTTTGTGCTCCATTTTTCACATCAACAGCAGAGGTGCCCTTGAGAGCAGCGTAGAGCAACGAAAAACTATTCGGCATTCACCTACATCTCGTGTGAGCGCATCGATTGAGATTCAACAAAGCAAGCAGTGAATCCGGATATGGGCGAATTCTATGCTGAAACTTTTTTCGCCACTCTCCATCTACACACATACTATTACAAAACGTGTTGCGCTTGTGTTTGCAGCTCTCTAGCGTTGTGCATCTCTGATCAACAGCTTTACCTGTACATGATGACCAATTTTGTTTACCCTTCTCATAAAAATAGTTCCATAATCGAGAAAAGGGATTTTTTTAAATGTACATAGACTGATTTCGAAATGCTGCGGAGCCAGAAGAGAGTGCTCAGTCAGAATATCCGTCCTGAGCCTACTGTACCTATTTTAAATGATAAGAGTAACTCTATTAGTCTAAGCTTGTAATACCTGCACATGATCGTCGACACTTTGCAGATGCCGTTCGTATTAAAACTCAAAAAGTACCAAAGCTCTAATTGAAAGAGGAGCTTGGCCTAAATCTTTTCGACTTATCAAATTCACCATAACATTAAAATTGCAAATAATTCGCAAACAGTTTATAAAATTCCGGCATTTTTGAATACCAATACAAAACCAATAAACAAAAAAAGCATAGCTTACATAGCTCACACTCACTCGTGCAACAAACGTGGCATGTGATGTGCCGCATTTCCACAGTTACATAATGGGGCAACACAACAAATTACGTTGACCATAAAACTTTACAGAGTTAATGACATTAAAACTGGTTAAACCCGATTTGGCCTCAAGTGGGTACGGTCAAGCAAATAAAAAACAAAATTATGTAAAACTATAAACAATATATATATAAACATACTTGCATATGCCACATGCCACATGCAGCTTGAATTATATTTTGCTGCTGCTTTTACTGGTTTGATCTTCAAGCTGGACAGCGCCTTTGGCTACAACGCGCGCATAGCCCGTTTGAGCTTCAACAAAGCCTTCGAATGTTGTCTAAAGCACACTTTTGCTCAATCACGTTCTACAACGCTCTTGCCTCGTGATGAAGTTGTTGCATTATCTTCAGCGCTACTAACTAGGCTACCTCATCTTTATCCCCTTATCTCACACCATCTTCACAATTTCATCTAAATCTCCTATGTGCACAGTGGTTATCCAATTCTTTTTAATGTCTGCAGTTGATTAATGCATCTGAAAAAGTAATTTGTTCATTCATTTGTTGATGCCAACCTATTTGAACTCACGATAAAAGTGAAAGTGTGCATTTTGGTGCCGAAAAAGTGCTGAATACAACTCAATTGCTGCGATGGCGCTTAAAGTAGCTTGATTGGACTGCGCTTTTTATCGAGTTTTGTTTTTGCTTTTAAGAGCATGTTTTGCATTATTGCTTTGAACTGCAGATCGCCTTTTTTATAAGAATATTCATTGCCAGCACTAAAAACATGTGCTAAATTGCTTTTAGGCAAGCTGAATTGCACTAAAAATCAGGAATATTTCCAAAGCAAGTCCTATTCGGCATGTGACGCCTGCGATATCTAGAAAAATGTACTGATTTGAAGAGGAAAAATTTAGCAGAATGCAGAAAAAGTAAGCTGAGTTCTAAATCTTCCGTTATGAATTCAGTTGAAAATGGTTGCAAATCTCAGCTTTGCAAAAATAACGTGTGTTACGTTATATTTAATCCTGTATTAGCAAAAAGTGTGCTGAATTGATGAAAAGTGAGCTGAATGATAAAGAAAGCGCGCTGAATTACATCTAAGTGAGCTCAATATCTCTTTTTTGTGCGGAAATCTTAATTACTCAACATTTAATGAAATACTTTCTAAATTACAAGAAGTGTGTAGCATCTTTTTCAACGATTATTCAGTTCCATTAGTTGCAAAAATTTGAAATGTTTATAGACTGTTGTAAAATACTCTACCTTCAGTATTGCTTACGACTCATTCCCAAGTTTGTTTTGCAATTTCAGCCATGCTATGCTTTGCAGCTGAGTTATTATCAGCTCAGCTTATATTAACTTTGACTACGTGTGCTGACTGTCATTAAAGAGAGCTGAATTTGCCTAAAAATTAAAAGTGGTTTTAAAAGAAGAGCTATACAGCAAGTGAAACCTAGCTTATCAAAAATAAAATGTGGTGAATTGTAAAGAAAACAGAAAACAGAAGGTAAAGATCCTCTATTTTGAATTGAATTGAAATTTAGCTGAATAAAGAAAAAAACGTGCTGAATCGCGTATTAGTGCTTAATGTTTATTTTGATGTTTGTGATTTATGATTAGTTGCAACAATTTTAAAATATTTACTGGTTATAATCAAATACCCGATATTCAGCTAGCTTGCTTACGATCTATTCATCCCTATGTTTGTTTTGCAAATTCAGCCACTTTCTCCTTCTTAGCTTATTTATTTTCAATTCAGCTCAAGTTTAGTTGGCTTACGTGTGCGGAGCGGCATTTAAGCAAACTTAATTGTACAGAAAATCAAAAGTTGTTCGAAAAGAAAAGCTATGCGGCAAGTCTTGTAGAGAAAAATATGCTGAATTATAAATAAAAAACTTAGCTGAATACAAAAAAAATGAGGTTTAGTTTTAATTGAACCATTCCTAATTAAAATGAGTTTGATATCACAGTGTGTAAAATAACCACCTTTTTTAAAATAACTTTTTCTGTATTAACAAAGAGTGCGCTGAATAGGGAAAAAATCAAGCTGAATAAAGAAGAAAACGAGGTGCATTGCTACCGTGTGACCATCATATCTATTTCATGTCTTAAAATCTCAATTATTTAACATTTTATAAAATACAATCTAAACATCATCAGTTAAGAAAAGTGAGCTGAATTAAGAGCAGGTAGGTTGAGCAGAAAAAATAGTGAGACTGAGATATCGATCTTGGGATAAGCATTTCAGTCAGGTGTTAATATTTTGTGTTAAATTGGAACAAACTGAGCTAAAGATGAGTTTTTTCGGTTCGAAATCTTAAATATAAAAAAATTCATGAGATGTACTTATCAAATTACATAAAGCATAAACACATTTTGGAAAGGGGCGTAAAAAATTTTAATAGTCTTTATTTATTTAATTATGAATTAGTTATATAATAACTTAAATACTGCAAAATAATGCTGAATAGTATTTTTCGTTGGCTGAATTGTATTTTTTCACATTTTGTTTTTAGTGTTCAAAATCATATTTCAAATATAGTTAGAAGAGGGACAAGTACAGCTGAGTTAAGCTGTTATATCTTGTACGAAAAATTTGTTATTATTTCACTGAAAACTCTGACTTTAAGATACAAAAGTCGTGCTGAATAGCGTTTACGTGAGCTGATTAATATTATTTTCTATTGAACTTAGTAGAGTGGTGCCCAAAGAGCTCTGAGTTTTAATTCGCATGACCATAACTTCTGGTGAATACATGCTTTTCTATATCGACGAACGATCGCGGTCTTTTGAAAGCATTTAATATATAGCTAATTTGCAAAAACTGTCCCACAAAACTCGCGTTTAAATCATCAAAGAGTGGGAGCTTGCAAAAAAACTATTAGCTGAATTGGGTGAATTTTGAAGTAAGACTAAAAAAACATAAAGACATAAAAAACGACTATAGCTAGCTCAATTACATGAATTAAAAAAAAACAACAATTGTTGTCTTTAGTTTCAAAGAGAAGACTCTAGTATTTTTAAAATAGCTGAATAAGGGAATACAGAAGTACGACTAAAGAAAATGGTTGCTGAATTCATAAACATTTGATGCCTACAAAACATAGCTATCTGAATTACATTATTAAAAATTATAAAGGGAGATTTTGTCTTGAACTTCAAAGAGTTGAATTAGGTGAAGTACGATTAAAAAAAGTTGTTGAGTTCATAAAAATGTAGGCATCACCGGAATTACATAACATAAAAAATTACAAATGTTGTTTTAAGTTTTATAGAGAGACGCTTAACAGTAAAAAACCGCTGAATTAGGTGAATGTTGAAGTAAGATCGATAGAAAAAGGTGGCTGAATTTATAAAAATATGGTGCTTACAAAACATAGCTAACTAAATTACATAAAGCTATAAATACTTATTATTTTAAGAATTCATGAGCTTAACACCGGCTTTATAATAATTGAATATTCAATTATAATAATTGAATATTAAATATTATGTTTTTCTAAATAAACTGAAAAGAAAGAGAGAAAGATTTACTGGCATATTGCAACAAGATGTTGAATCAAACTGCGCAGAAATCGTTGATTCGTAATTAACCGTTTTAGTAGTCAAATGAACAAAAAAAGTTGTCTCGACAGCTTGTACGAAAGTACCTATGTTGCGGCATTTGAAAGGCAGATGGGTTTTCACTGAGATCTTTTCATGGCAGAAATACACTCGGAGTGCGTGCCGAACAGTGCCGAGGGGCGACCCCGCTTAGGAAAATTTTCTTTTAATTGAAAAACCTTATTTCTAAAACTTTTATGTTGCTTTTCCCGGGGCGTGAATCCAGGGTCTTTGGTGTGGTAGGCGGAGCACGCTACCCTCACACCACGGCGGCCGCCATACACATACGTAATATGTGCATACATATAGTACATAGCATACACAAATACAAAGTAGAGAGCGTAGTGAGCGTAAAAGTCTCTTTGAAATTTGCTCATGTATTGACTGTTGATCGCTGTTGAAATGACCACTGAGATCGGTTGTGTTAACACGAAAATCAGTTAGATTGATTAGGAATCTGTAAATTTTACAGAATTTTGTTAACTTAAGAGCGACAATTTCTCTTCTGTTGAAATCACTAAACTTATTTGTTCGCTTGACAAAGAACTCGGTCGAATTAACGATAATTCGGTCAATTTCACCGAATCTCCGTTAAGTCAAGAACAACAGAACCGATTTGTTGATTTTACTAGCACCATTTCTTTCAGTGTACCATTTCGAAAACTGCCACGTAATCATCATCAGATAATTTCGTAATGTTATCAAAGTTTTTACCGAGATTCAAACCGTGAATCACACGGTTAAACAAAGCTATAAATAAAATGACAAATGCATACATGCAAATTTCAAAGAGAGAAAGCTTGCAAATAAAAACTGAAAAGCTTAAAGCACTCAAACATGAAGTCAAAGGTAAAAAGCTTGCTGAATAACAAATATAAAAGAGACAAAAAATAGAAAATTCGCTGCTTACAAAAATAGAGCAAGCTGTAGTAAAAGAAATTATTGACCCTATTGTATTACTTCTTACCTTTCTTTTCTCTCTTTTAGCTATTCTCCTCCAGAGCACATGGCCTTAAAACGCCCGATTTGGAAGTTTTCGCAAACTATGAGGTAAATATATATTTTAAGTTCAGTTAGCCTCAGGCTATAAATATTTATTTCTCTTTTCTCTCTTTTCCACTTTATCATAGGACATGCAACGTTACATAAACGCACGTAGTCAACGTTCTATGCGCTTCATTGAAAATCCCACATATGACTCTTATATAAACGCCTACAACGATCATCATGAGTCAGCCACACTCGAGCGCCAACGGCGTGCCACAAAAGAGCAACAAATGCGAAAGCTGCCGAACGAGCCGAAGATGTTGAAATTCGGAATTGAAGACGCTGTTGAACCGAGCGCTGAAATCAAGGAGCTCATACGGCATCATCGTAGTCGTGAAGAAGAACTGCAAAGTGGAGTGCCAGCTGATAAGATGGAGATGAAAGCTACAATGCACCAGTTGGCTGAGAAACACAAACCAAAACAACAGCGCAAAGCGTACTACACGCGCTACACGAACGCGAGTGGCGCGCAGTAAGCGTCCGAAGCGTGCCGCCTACGCCAATGTTACACCAAACAAGCAGCAATTCAATTTTCAAGTAAAGCTAATACCATTCGATACTTCCGAAGCACGCGAACCCGACGAAGAGACTAAAGCACTTATAAGACGTATGCGTAATTTGGAGCTCGAGCAGTATCGCAAAGGTGCACCGGCTACCAGTACCGCAGGGCCAACAAAAATACGCGTAAATCGCAATGCGCCCGCACCCACAGCGTTGCAACCATTAACCGTAGCCATACCAACCATCAATCCAGCTAAATATTATCGACCGAAAACCGGCAAATTATTTATGAAACGCAAAGGTAAGCGCGTAAAGCGCTCAGAGCCACAAATGATACGCTTCGGACATGAGGACGCACGTCAACCAGATGCAGCAACAATGGAGCATCTACGCTTGGCTAGAGAGAATCACAAGCAAGCGAACAAACAGGAAGCAATGCAGATGATAAAACGGGAGCGATTAATAAACGTGAAGCGCGTATAGACTCAACAGAAACGCGGTCCGCTGACAAGCAGAATGTGCAGCCTATGCGTGAGGAAGTTGACGAGGAAGGCGACAGTGATCTTAGCAATGGTGAGAGCAACGCATGTTTGTTTATAATAAAGCACCCGTTACGAAAACTAAGAAATCTATAGGTTCACTACCTGCTGAAGTACAGAAGATTATAGAGCATATGTTGAAGGATCATGGCGCTGGTGGTGTGGCTAAAGGAGCTGCCAATGGTGGCGCTAAGGCCTATCTTAAATACATACCAGCACAAAAAGTCGACTACAGTCAGTTGAAGTCTTTATACGGTGGGAAGGTCGCACTAACCTCCACTTATAGTAATGGTGGTGCAGAAAAATTTTCGCCTGCTTCGTATGTAAAATACATACCTCCTTATCAGAAAGCCGAGCAAGTTCAGATTCATCCTGTGCCTGTAGTAGAGAAGGTACGTTACGTTTATGCACCAGTAGCAGTCGGATATTCGGAAGAGAAATCTCCAGTACAAGCTGCCGTAGATCATGCCATACAAGCCGCGTATTCTGATCATAATGTGAATGCTGTTGCTGAGGGACAAGCAGCGCACGCTTATGGTGGCGGCGACCACGGTGATAAACTGGAGGGCGGTGCTGAAGGTGGTGGCCAAGCAGGAGGCGCCATGTCGCAACCCATTATTGTACAGGAGCTAGTGGTCAAGCAGCACCTGTATATCACAAATACGCCGCTGATCTTTCGTATGCGCTCGAAGGGACCGCTCCTATGGAATTGCGATTACCGGAAGGAATTTTCGACCATCCAACCAGATCCAATACTCGATGAGAATAAGTTCTCAGAAGCTAGTGCAAAGCAAGTTCAAGGTGGATATAGTGGAACCTATGGATACAAGCGTTTGGTGGTGATGGTCACAATCAGCAGCAGAGTACGAAAAGCAAGCCGAATTTGAAGAGGCGAAATACAGATATGAAGTAGAGAATGACGCGGAACCCGGAAAAGAAGCTGAAGCGCCTTTAATCAAAATCGAATATCATGGCCCCGCCGATGCTATAAAACAAAATTTCAAAGATTACCTGAATTCAAGCAACTTTCTACACTAGTCGGAAAATCCACCGAAGATCAAATACACGGTCTCACCTATTTGTTGGCCAAAGAAATGCAAATAAGTTGAAACTGCAACGTCATAAGTTGCAAGTTGGTGAGGGGCAAGGTGATCAAACGAAAACTTCACCGATACTCTTTCCGGTCGAAGAAAAGAAAGCTGGTGACGAAAAGAAAACAAGAACAACAGCAACAAGCGGCGGGTATGCAAGGACGCCTTATTGGCATGGCAAAAGCTAAAGAGTATATACCAATTGTAGAACAACCAACTGCGGCCGAACAAAAGGCGTCTGGAGGTGGTGGTGGTGGTGGCGGTGGCGTGGTAGTGAGGCAATGAGCGGCGCTAAAGAAAACAAAGCCATGAAAGCTGAACCAAAATCACCATTACCGACTCATTTATGTCGTATGGACTTTCACCGAATTATGAGATCATGAAGGGTGGTGAAGGTGGTGGTATGACTAAATTTTTGGTGGAACAATTATGCACCATCCGGCGCCTAAATACAAGGCTTATGGCGGAGGTGGTAGAGGTGAATATGCAAATCTATGTCAGTCAAAGCAGAAAACAGCCAGTGGGTGCATCAGTGAGCAGAGTTTGAGCTTTGGTGATGAGGTGAGTACAAAAACCCTTTCTTGATTAAGTTGCTTTTAGAGGGACTTACAATGTATCTTACTATGTGTTGGATTCAAAGAACGAGGTATTCTTTTGCGAATCTGAATAGAATTCTCAGGAACGAAATTTGATTGTTTGGGTTGTGTTTATTTTATCTCGATATTGATGCAAAAATGGGTTTAAGTGGAAGAAGTTCATCTGGGCAAGATAATCGCAAGTGGATTGATTATACTTGGGATAAATTGGGGGAAGGGGTGGTTAGATCGTGGAATTTGGCTCTCTACTGCATTCCGACAACCTATGTTTCTTCATCTCCCCCTTCCAAAGCAGATTTAGTGATCTAGTATTATATATGGTAAGGAAAACCGTCCGCCCAGCAGCAGTTCACATAAGTGCACAAAGTTCACCTGCCGAAAAAACTTGGCAGCAAATAATTCAAATGGCACGGTCCCCATGGAACCCTGGGTTAGCGGGGTCAGAACTTGTTCCTCATCGGGTGGCCGCAGGTCTTCTGTAGGGGGGAACGGCGTAGATGTAGGCTTCTAATCCGATTAGCCTCTCTCTATCGAAAAGTTGAATACAATAGTGAAGATATTGGTACATGAGATTCGGTTAGGTCAAGGAGGCCTGCATGGGAGCTTCCCATCCTTCACTAAAAGCCCTTGGCGAGTGCCAGGTGGTATCACATTCGTTTCAACTAGATTACACATGTATTTTTCTATGAACTTAAATAGAATCAAAAGATCCACCTTCACAACCTTTGCCAGACTATCGGAAAAGAGTGCACCCAGAAATCTGATGCATTTTGTTTGCAGTCCCCGGACATCGGTAGAGAAGCTAATGAATCAATTTCTCTTCCTCCTCATCCTGACAGCTTCCTCTCATCCAGTGAGCTTGTTGATGTGCGCCCCCGTCATGAAACCCGTAACTATTTTCATTGCAGATTTGTTAGGATTGAGAAGACTAGCTTCCTTCTTTCCTATAAAAGTATGACCATAAGAACCGTGAGACCACGCAGTCTTCCCAGACGGTCCACAGCAATTCCGTTGCCCTAATCTCGTATTCCTTAAATTTCTTCAGATGGTAACCCACGTTCCCTTTCGCACCTTTTCTGGCCATCTTATCTGCAAATTCATTCCCTTCAATATTGCTGTGCCAGGAAAGCCAGCACGATATCTGAATTTTTTACGTTGGACTCTTGTCCATATAAGGCACTCTGTCTTACGACAAAGATCGTTACATTGGTGTCTGAGAGCGTACTGTCCTGAAGCAGTGTGGCTGCTCTCTCTTTGCCATAGACTTTCGCCTAGAAGGCTCTGCATGATCCGGGAAATCGATATGGTTGACTTACCTGCAGCTGCTTTGAAAATAGTCTAGCTCCAGATCTCTTTTCAATTAGTCAACCGTCTGTGTACATTGTAATGCCGCTAATACTGTCCAGGCCTTCTTTCCATTCCTCTTTCGAAGGATATCTTATATTCTGCACCTAGAAGTCAACAACCGCCGGTATACGGTTGATGGCATACGTCAAGAAATAGCAGACGACCGGATGAGCAAAATCAATATCGGATAGAGTGGATGAACATGCGTAAACACTCGGAAATATAAAGCAAAGAGTTCAGCTCCTCTTCTGTTTGTTAGAAGAAACTGTGCGTAATAAACCTAGTAGAGACTATAGAATGAGGACTGAGTAGCAAACAAACTTGAGCAGACTTCAAACGAAAGTTAAGTCTCGCGAACTTTAGTCAAGCGCCTTAGAAGTGGGAGATCTGTTTTAGCAGGACAGGCGAGTGCAGAAGAACCGCATCTTCAGCACTTCCGAAAATTCTGCAGTGTTTTTTAACGTAAAAACAACCCCAACAACCTATAAACTCAGAGGAGAAATCTAGTATGAAAGCAAGTGAGAAGAAAAGAAAGGAAGAAAATAAAAAAGACAAGTAGAAGGAGATGAGGCCGGAAGGGGAACTCCATACTCCTTTTCAAGTCCCTACGGAGGAAGATAATCTTCTTCGGCGTTTTTCTGTTGTTGGCATAATCTAAAATTTACATACTTCATATCGAAATACCGCTAATATCAAACTTATCAACCTCCTACTGTAAACCACAACACACACACCCACATAAAAAACACATACACACACATCTCTTCTTCCCAAGGTAAAGAACTTCATTCACTTTAAACTAAAATCCTTAATAACATTAAAATTCCTGTGATACTTTAGCCACATCCACACACTCCACCACACAAACCTTCGTATTCATTTTCCATTTGTAGTATGATCTAGCGAATCTTTAATCCTTTTAAGCTAAAAAGCGTACATAAGCTCAGAACGTACCGGCAATGAACCATACGATGCGATGAGGTGGCAAAAGGACATGGCATTAACTGCCGCAAAATGAAAAGACGTTGGGATTTGAGCCAAACTTTACGCAAAGTGAATCAAAAGTATAGACATTCGATTTAAGAAGGAATGCGAGGTAATGAGAGAATGAAGATGTGGCTGGAAGGGAAACCGTTAGTAGCAATATGAATGCCTGAAGATGATGTGAGAAAGGGAATTAGTGCAGAATTAAAGTTAAACACATTAAGGGTGACGATGATGATGATGAGCACGAAAAATTGCTAGAAGTATGTGGAAAATGGTGGGAGAAAATATTTAAAGAACTGAGTTAGCAGAAATAGGGCAAGAAATTTAAGTTGAGTTAGAATTCTAGAGTTTATAAACAACTTCTACTTGGCGAAAGAATCGCTTATGGAGCCATGTTCGTGAGTCTATTTTATCGATAACTTGAGCACAAAATAGATATATATCTTAACCATTTATGGCATAAGGGATAATCCGGCCAGAATGGATTTGTTTTGAAAATGGCCGAAATCACTTTTTCGATATCGCAAATTTCGAATTATGTAAAAATTAGATAAAACATAAAGAAATTACGATAAAGTGGAAAAGTTTGGGTAATGAATTGATTTTATGACGAAAGGTACAAGTTTTGTGATCCTGGAGAAAATGGGCGTGGTACCGCTCACATTTAGGAGATGCAACTTTAAAGGCTGTAGTGCAAGGTAGTAGTCCATGTAGCTGTTGGGATCACGAATCGTGTGCTTCGATCGTGGTACAGTCATGTAGCTTGATGTATGACTTTATGCTTATATATATATATATATACTTAGGGCGTTGGCGAACTCTATCAGCCTCAATGCTAACGTGGCTTGGAATATTCTTGCAGTATGCCCGCGAGTCGTAAGAGCCCCTGAAATCCACAATCTAGGAAGCTTTAACTTCGTTATATCAAAACATTCCCCAGATTTTCAGGTCTTGGTTCTAATTTCCAGAACGAAACGTGCCAATCTCCGGCAAAGATTCATCATTATCGATAATACTACCTAAAACTTCCGGATAGTGGGTTTATCACTATAAGAAGAAAAACGAGATCAGCCTCAATTTAATATATAAAGTCAAGCGGGCTCGAGCTTCCCAACTATGGGGCCAAAATACCTTCTTTAATTACCATGCCGTTAAAGTCGCCAAGTACAAACTTCATATCATGAGAGGGGCGGCACCTTTATATGAGTTCTAAGGACCTCATAGCGTGCATCTTTCACCACATCATCATGATCTTCCTTCGATTAAAGGGCACACGAAAGAGATGTTAAAGAGTTTAACTTTCATCGCGGATAGGAGCGAGATGCTCATCTACATGCCTGAACGACAGCACTTGGCGAAGTGGTTTCTCTCCCTCCACGAGGCCCAATACCGGAACTGTACTTAATTGCAGAAAGGACAAGAAAGGAAAGGAAAGGACAGGAAAGGAAAGGAAGGAAAAGGAAAGGAAAGGAAAGGAAAAGAAAGGAAGGAAAGGAAAGGAAAAGAAAGAAGGGAAAGGAAAAGTAATAGAGAATAGAGCGGGAAATGAAAAGAAAATAATAAAAAGAAAGAACGGAGAAAGGACAGAAAGAAAGGAAAGACAGGAAAGGAAAGGAAAGGAAAGGAAAGGAAAGGAAAGGAAAGAAAAAAGAAAATAAAAGAAATGAAAGGAAAGTTATTGAAAGGAAAGGAGTTTTCGTTATCGGCGTGCTATCATTTTGTTATCCAAACTTAATGACTTTGTTATCGAAAAGTTGTCGATTTTTCATCGGTTGGACAAAGTTATCGATTAGTTATCAGAAAAACATTGATTTTATATCGCACAAATTTTCAATTTCTTAATGGGATGTTGCAAGAAGTTATCGATTCGTTATCGTATTGTTATAAAAAAAGTATATTCGTTATCGCAAAGTTATCGATTTGTAATCAGAGTGTTGCCAATTTGTTATAAACTGGTTCACTGTTGTTTTGTCAACAATATATCGATTCAGTATCGAAAATTATCGATTTCTTATCATGGTGTTACCAATTTATTTCCGGTACCAAAAAAACTTCAAAATAAAATCAATGACAAATTCGTAAACAGTCATTATCAAGCCGCTAAGAAACCAATAAGAAGCCTGTGAATCGGGGATAAAAAATTGTTAAGAAACCGAAAACTCGACGAAAATTATTCGCTTTCGTTAAGCCGAAGACAAAACAATAACTAGTTGTTATCGGTTGAATCCGATAAGTATGTAGCCGATGAAGCACGAAATTGTTTGTTTCTGGTTGAGTTACATCCCTGCGATTTCTAGTTAATTTAGAAAACATTAGCTTTCACGTCTTTTTTTCATACTCCGCCAATAGAATCTGTTGTTGTTGTTATTATTGTTGTTGTATTAACGATAAAAACACTCCCCAAAGGTTTTAGAGAGTGTTATAGATGTTAATTGTCCTTTCCGGATATAGATCCTGTACGTTGCGGTAACAAGCACCATTAAGTTACTATCGATCATCTCGGGAACGATTGTTAAATCTTCTAGGCCATACTGCCCCTCCCCCTCCTCTCCCTAGTTCCGTGAGGACCTTGGGGTCGACAGAGCCTGGCCTGCTAAATACGTGTATGATAGAACCAAACACTTTCGGTGCAATAGACGAGCACGTTCTCTCCACACTAGGGCGTCCGTTACCATTCTATCACAACTGGGTATAAAAACACAAACCAACCTGTTTTTAGTCTATCACAGCATGTCTTAAAAGTCAAACGAAGGAACGTCTTAACATATTTTCATTTATACTTAATCCAAAAAAGTTCTTTGCTCTTCCCTTTGCGCTCATCTGCTGTTTATGCAGCTGCTGTGTCGTTTTTTATTTAAACTATTCGTCGTCAATATGTGACGACATTAGCGAAGTCACACACTCTTATTCCTTTGTTAACTAAACATCGTGTATTCAAACTTCTTTCTACTCCTTCAAACTCCTCATGTTGCCTAGCACCTGGTTTTGTCGTATACTCTTAACCGCATTCCCTCTAGATTTGTTTAATCCATTACTTGCTCTTCTTCGGTACGCTTTTAGTTCACAGTTTTCTCGTTATGCGCTTTATCTCATCCTCTAGAGTAACTTAGTCTTTGCTAGTCATTTCAGTGCGTTTGTCGCTCAAATTCGCTTTGGCGGAAAAGTTTTTCAGGCGTATAATGAATATACAAATACGAGTATTGAAACTCAAATATTTATGTGTGTATGTATGTGTAGTGTAAACAATACATACATAGTAAGTGCATATTTCGCATAGTCGCTGTGTCGTCAATCGACTATTCGAGCAAGACCATGAACTAAGCACGTTTACGTTTACATTTTGTTCTACCCGCATCATTCTGGACTCATTGCTTTTTAAATTTGAATTTACAATTATTACAACAACAAGAAATATCTTTTATTTGTCTCACTAGCTTACTCCTACTATGACGTTCGAACTCCCTTTACTTCTCCTTCGCAGTCACCAGCTCGCTTATTTCATTATAGTTCGTTAGCAGTTTAGTCGTTTTTCACTTTTTTTCTTCACCTATCGCTCTTTATTATCCTTCTCTCCCTCCTTTTCTCTTTTCTTTCAACTCTCCCACTTTCAACTTCTCTGCTCCCACCCTTCTCTTTCTACTCTCTGTAATGCACATACAATCGACATTGAAAATGTTTGTCGAACTTGAAAATTATTCGATTAAGTGCATTACCGGCGAGACATGGATCTGCAATCATGACTAAAGCATTCATTATATATACAAAATTTAAGTACTTCGATAAACACAACTAATATTACAACAAACATACATATGTATATGCGCCTAGACAAATATAAATGCATCCTTACACACTTCGTGCAAAGGACGTTTTTCCCATTCAGCCACAAGTGCAGTCGCTTACATAAATCGAAGCACATTGAACGCAAACTACACTTGTACTTGCGTGTACAAGCTTACGATGGAGTTGAGTCATACTTCTTCTCTCTAACCACACTCATACCCAAAACTAAAGTAATCAAAACGTTAGGTAAGCCAACTAAGGCTAACAGTAATTCGTTACGCATACCAACACAAAAATACCTTCGTAGTATAGCCAAGATTCAGACCACAAATCGCGCTGAACACAGTGTTCGGCTTTGCGTTCAAACGAATCGAAAACGTTGAGAAATTGTGTGCGCACATCGTAAAACACAGTGGAGCTGCTCATCAACTAACTCCGCGGGAGGTTCGATGTGGGACCCATCAAACTTACGGGGTACGTAAATAACGTTGCCGTTGTCATAAATGGAAAGTGCTGTTTAATCCGGCGCTTCGGGATATACATACCCGTTGAGTTTTTTGGTTCATCGCCAATGCGAAGAAGACGGATATTGTCTTGTTTGCTAGTAGGTAAAAGGTTCCTAATTGGTCAAGGCATAAGATAGGAGGTGTGAGGCTATAGCAGAAACCTTGTACCAAATATCTAGGAATGATTCCAGACAGTAAATTGTCGTGGAAGCTCAACGTGGCGGAGAGTCAAAAAGGCGGCAGTATGTGCAAATAAAACAATGCTTGCGTGTATGTGGGGTCTATAACCCCCCTCTCTCTCTCTCTGCGAATATTTACAGAGATTTGTAAGCTTATCCTATACTATACTTGTTTCGTGGACGTCCACCCAAAAAATTAAGTACCTGAAAAAACTAGAGTGTAAGCAATCCCTGGAAATAGTCGGAATAGGTAGATATTTACATCGATATTGGATCTCTGGGCATATTGGAATAGATGGAAATGAAAAAGACGATGATTTAGCTAAACAGTGCGCATCGTTCGAAACTTGTACCGTAGAAGTTCCAACCTGATTGGGCGAGATTTAAAAAAGGCGAGAGCTGCAAGTTATCGATCAAGCAGGAAGGCGTGGAATAAGATGCGGATCCGCAAGTTTAGTTTAAGTTGAGTTGGCCGGTCCATGAGGACCTCACATATACTGAATGAGTCCGTAGTATTACCAGAAGTTTGTTTCAACGACCAAACTTAAAACCCCTATCAAAAACCAGGACCTATGTTATAAAATAACTCCGTTGCGTGGCCGCAAAGTGTCGAAGATCATGCGTAGGTCTTACAACCTTAGACTCAAAAAGTTATTCTTATCATTGAAAAGAGGGGCTGTATGCTCATGGCGGGTACTCTGAATGGACACTGCCTTCTGGCGTCACATGATTTTATGTTAGGCTGTGTCAGTGATAGCAGATGTAGGAAGTGCAGGTTGGAAGAGGAAATGATCGAGCCATGCATTCACAGATCTAGCACTCCAACGATATGGGCGAGAAGGTGCAATGTGGTTTTTGTTATTGTTCTAGCTAAAAAAAGAGTTCCCGAAGGTTTTGAAGAGTGTTAGCGATTGCCGGATATAGATCCGGTACGTTTCGGTAACAAGCACCATTAAAGTACAAGCCCGATCATCTCGGGAACGATTTAATATGACCACATTGAACCCCTCTTGGTCATCCCTTCGTCCACCCTCTAGTTACATGGAACTTGGGTTCACCAGAGCCTCGGCTGCTAATGAAACTAAACTCACCACGGGTAGGTGAGGTTGGCAATTGAGTTGGAGAAGCTACAAATTGCGCCGGCAACTCCTTCAAACCCCTTGAATCATTTGGGAATTTTAGTCGCCTCTTACGACAGCCTAATCTGCTTTGTGGGTATATTCTAAGCCCCCTAATCCGCTTGTAATGAGTTCAGTTTGTTTATATTAAATTGTTACCGTCGGGCTAGTACCTTCATGTTCCTTGTTACCGCAACGTACCTGTTCTATATCCGACATAGGACCATCAACATCGCTAACACTACCCAAACCTTTCGGGGAGCATCCTTATCGCTACAACAACAACCGACTGGTAGAAAGAAAATCCAATCAGATTTCTGAAAAGAAGCCCAGGTGTTTGTTTAATAGGAATTGTGTGGCGGCCAATGTCATCCCATTTACGTCTCCAATTCATTCGCCTGTCATTCGATGAAAAGTATTTTTCACGCCACCTACTTGGAGCGCAATTACTCATCTTACACAAGGTAATCTCACATTTTCCAAAATTAATGTGTACCAAATCTCGTGTCATACCAATTGGAAAATTTTAAGGCCTTCAATAGGAGCTAACATTAGATGTACAAATCTTTAAAGGTTGAAGTCGAAGCTATCCCATAGGTAACTCTCATTAAGATGTCATAATTTTTGTCTGCAAGCTCTTCAACTGTGTCCACTGTACATCACATCATATAACACAACCCAATCCTTGGTAAACGTACTCCTTTTTTAATGTGAAAGTTGATTACTACTCCCTCTCCCTTTCGCTCGTTTCCCTCCAGTTTGCTGCCTTAGGTACTTACTACCAGTTGTTGTTATTGTAATTTGCAAATCGTTGCGCAAACTATAGCGCGCCACATTCACTTCACTTTCTTTTATGCAAGTATGTATGTATTTGAATATGCACAATATGTAATAAGTATGATATCGTTCGCTTATACGCCTAAGTGTATGCAATGCACTCGTACCATGACCACCTTTAAGGTAAACTGAATGAGTCTGTCAACTTAAGCTGGTAGTGAGCGTGTTTTGGCTACACAATGCATAATGTTTGTTTTCTTGCCTTGTTGTTGTTGTTCTGTGTATATGTTTTTGTTATTATTTGTTGTGTATGTGTGTGTGTGTTTGAATTCTACTACACATTATCAAACAGTTTGAGTTGCTTGTAATCCCTAAAGTTATGCAATGCTTTCCAGCTTACCTCTTCAATATACAACAAACCCCCTCTCCCACTTTTGTACGTCTTTCCACTTACTTAACACATAATACGAGTTTACCACTGATTACACATACAAACATACAATTCTAACACATTTACATTCATGCATTCGTATTAGACGTTTCTGTTGTTGTTTTGTGGCTGTTAGTGGCATGTTTTGTTGTTTAAGTACACATTTTTTTTAGTTTAGTTTATATAATAAGGATATCGTAATGTTTGCATGTATGTTTGTATATTTGTTTGTTTGTTAGATGCATTTGTGTTCACTTTGTATGCTGCTTACATGAATTTACTTCAAAACATGTGTTTGCATATTTTTTGAAGTGAGTGTTGATGGCCAACCTGGCGGTAGATCTAAATACTAAAGCTCAAATTTTGTGCATACAAAAGGCATAGCGTCAACTTGTGAATATGGAATATCAGAAATCTACAGATATGCTAGTGAAAATTCAAACAAATATTAGCTACAACGAAACGAAAGCAAATACAAACTTGGGAGCAGATAAGAGGGATACTGCTGACAATTTCTAATTGGGAGCTCAATCTTCAGGAGTCAAAACTGAGATACTGAATTTAAAAAGAGGACATAGAAACCACTTTTGGCTTTGATTTCAGTTCGTGCACGGCTCGTGTGAAGGTTTCGGCTATGATTAAAGTGCCGCATTCCCATCGGTTTTGGTTCCCCGTTTCGATATCCTGTGAAGGTTTAGGGTTTTAGTTTCGCTTCCTGGATTTGTTTTCAGACTCCTATCGGTTTAGGTTCCTGTAGAGGTTTTATTTCTAGTTAAAATTCCGGACTCCCATCACTTTCAGTTCATGTTAAGATTTCGGTTATGGTTTAGGTTTGAGGTTCACATAAGTTTCGGTTCCTTGTTTCGGTTCATGTTAAAGTTTCGGATAAACATCGCTTTCGGTTTTAGTTTAAGCTCAGGACTCTCAACGGTTTAGTTCCTGTTAAGGTTTGGCTTAAAATTCCGAGCTCCCATCGGCTCTGGTTACACGTTTCGGTTCCTGCTAAAGTTTTGTTTTTCATTAAAGTTCCTCAGTCTAATCGAACTTGGTTTCTGTTAAGGTTTCAGTTTTGTTCCGGGTTACAGTCGGCTTCGGGTTCCCGTTTAGGTTCCTGTGATGGTTTGATAAAACTGTTTGATTCCTATTGGTTTCAGTTCCTGTTAAGGTTTCGGTTTTGGTTAAAAAGTTGTTGATTCCCATAGTTGTGGGTTTGTATTAATTAATAGGGATGTCCCTGCTCCAATCGCTTTCTTTTCCCTGTTCGGTTCATGTTAAAATTCTGGATACCCATCGGCCTTTTGTTCCTGTTAAGGTTTCCGTTTTAGTTTAAAACAAGAACTCCCAACGGTTTGGTTCATGTGAAGGATTGGCGTAAAAATCCAGACTCGCATCAGTTCCGCTTTCCCGTTTCGGTTCCTGCTAAGGTTTTTTTGTTTTTGATTAAAGGTCCAAAATACCGGCGGTTTCGCTTCCTGTAAAGGTTTCGATTTTGGTTAAAGTTGCGGGTTACCAACGATTTCGGTTCCACGTTTCGGTTCCTGTAAAGGTCTTGGTTAATTAAAGCTTTTGATTCAAATCGGTTTCGCTTCCTGTTAAGGTTTCGGTTTTGATTAAAGGTCTGGACTACCGGTTTCGGTTTTTGTTAATTATTTGCGATTGTTTGATGTTTCAGCTCCTATCGCTTTCGATCCCGGGTTGTATGTCTATTGGTTTCGGTTCCTGTTAAAGTTCCCATCGATTCCGGTTCCCCGCTTCGGTTCCAGTTAGGGTTTCGGGTTTGCGTAAAATTCTCGATATCCAGTTTCGATTCCTGTTGATGTTTTGGTTTTGCTTAAAGTTCAGAAATCCCATCGGTTACGTTTCCCCATTTCGGTGCCTATCAAGGTTTCGGTTTTGATTAAAGTTCCGGACTCCCATCGGTTTGGATTCCTGTTAAGGTTTCGGTTTTGTTTAAAGTTCAGGATTTCAGTGGTTTAGAACCCTATTAAGATTTTGTGTTTTTTGTTGCCATCGGGTTCGTTTCGGGTTCCGATTCCTGTTAAGGTTTCAGTTTTGGTAAAATATTCTGGTTTCTCAATCTCAATCTCTAATTGCTATGTGAAATTCTCGTGGACCGGCCGGTTCAGCCTAACCTAACCACCGTATAAAGTATCTAACCACGCCTTAAAGTATGCAGTACAGCTCTCGCGCGCTATTGCCAAAGGAGCGCAGTATTGTCATTAAGGGCTAGTCGTTTTTGCGGATATGTTCATGTTTATAGCTCCAGCACACAAATTTATGTCTAATGTACTTCCAGCTGAGTTTAAAGGGCACCCAACTCCCGAAGGCAATTACCCTGAAGCTATAGCTTAAAATAAATAACGAAAATATGTGTACAAGTAGATGGCATGTAAAATTTTGTCAAGCAAACAAAATGCGCGAGAATAATCAGCAAAGTGCAAGCGTGTGAAACGTATTGAAAAGTCGTTGAAGAAATAAATGAAAAGGGACTTGTAATCCTTTAAGTACCTTTTGTATATATGCAGGTGCGCCTGAAAGTGTGCAACAAGACGATAGTAAGCACGGCAGCAGCAATTGATATCACCAAGTCAAGTATTGATGAACTTTTCGTTTTGAATGGCTGATGGAGTTTTTTCCACTTTTTTCTTTTTTGCAAAGTTCAACGCAAGAAATGAAATAAACAAAATAGAGAAATAGAGTATAAAATAAAATGAACTTGGGGGTATTCACTCAGACATAGATGTAATGCCAGCGCACTTTTACAAACTCTACTAGTTTTTCATTAAGCACCTTTCCTCTCTATCACAAAAAAAAATTTGTTCTTAAGTTGACAAATTCTTTTCTCGCTACTTCTCAAATGCTTCCATTCAATGTTTGAAGCTTAAGCGGAAATTGGAAGCGATACCCTCAAAAGTGATTGCGCATAGTTTGTGGAAAGTGCGAAAAAAAGCAATTGACAAGACTTCTTTAAGCAGCAACAACAACAATACAGGATATAAAATATAACAAGTACAAACACCCTAAAAGTATGCAACAAAAAATGCATCAACAATCCGTTGAAAACTTGCCAAATAAAATATCCATTTACCAGCTGATAAGTTCGGTTGTTTTCTACTGACGTGCTTACGTACCTACATATATACATAGTTTGTTGTTTTTGCTAACAGATGTGATCTTTTGTAAACGAGTTCCAAAAAAATAGTCTGTTATGTAATTTCCTTACACTTAGGAAGGTAAATAGAATATCTGTAACTCAAGTAGCTATTAGGAAGCAGTTTTGCGGCTAGGTCGTTAAGCCATGGGATTGAACACGTTTTTCATAAAATAGATGGTTAGTTGTTGAGGATTGCGACCATTGGTCTATTGTGCCCCCAACTCCTTCACGGCAGCTCATTTAAACCGACTTCCTTGAATAACTCTAGTATTTCCCTTCTCGCTATATCTTATATGAATGGCGAAGCAAGTAAATTGGCTGAAACCGGACAACAGTCAACGAACCTATCAAGTTCTAGCACCTTATCCATCTCTTTTAAGTGGGAGTGGTTGCTAACCGATTTTGGTAATTTTCGTAAAGAGAATGTATAATAATGGGGCAATGATTAGAATTTCTAACATCATTATGCTGCTATGTAGTAAATAAACACAACGACAGTAAGCCATTTACGCACATTCATGAAGGCAATGAAGACTACTACACATACATAACCTGCATCTTGAGCGAAGAGAAGAGCGAGGAAGAATGAGAAACAATCACACATTACGTTATCATCAGCTAAGAGCAGAAGCTGTTACCCTCAGCTTGTTAGGGGATTAGAATATGCCCGCGGTAGGTATGCCTGTCGTAAGAGGCGACTAAAATACCAGATTCAAAGGGTTGTGTAGCGCAACCTTTTCACCGAGATGGTCGGTTCCGGTACCAAGGAACGTACCGGCTCTGCATCCGGCGAAGGACCATCTATTCGATAACACTCCCCAAGGCTTTAAAATATGTGGGCTTACTTTATCAAGTTTCATCAGTTTATCGGTCTTTGGTAATGAATTACGGCATTTTTTTCTTTTTTGGAAATTTTCGATATGGAAAAAGTGGGCGAGGCTACGTGCAATTCCGCCCATTTTCAATACGGCTCTATTTTGTTTGAAAAAAAATAAAATTATAATAAAACAAAAATTGAAAGAAAAAAGGAAAAATATAAAGATGGGAAGAAATTAAAATGAAAAAAGAAAGAAAACGAAAAAAAGTTAAAGGAAAACCTAAAAAGAGAAAAAGGAAAAAAATAAAAAACTTATTAAACAGAAAAATATAAACAGGAAGATAAACACAAAAAGCAAAAAACAAAATAATAGCAAATCCAAAAAAGATAAAGAAGAAAAAAAGAGAATGGAAAAAAATTAAATCAGTTAAAAGAAAATGCATAAAGAAAAAATTAGAACGAAAATAAAAGAAAAATCTTAAGAGAGAAAAAATTACAAAAAGAGAATGGAAACAAAATTAAATTAGAATGAGAAAAAAGAATAAAAGAAAAGGTCAAGGAAATAACCAAAAAGATAAAAGTTTAGAAATAAATAAAAAGAAATATAAAAAAAAGGAGCATAAAACAAAATGAAAAAGAAAATGAAAAACTAAAAGTCACAGAAAAATATATAGAAAAATAAAAAGTTTAAATTCAAAAATTCTGAAATTAAAAAATAAACAAAAGAGAAAAGGAGATAAAAGAAAAAGAAGAGAAAAAGAAAAAAAAATGAGCATAAAAATTTAAGTAAAAGAAAAACAAAAAAAAACTAAAAATAAAATAAAAAGAAAAACAAAGAGCGAAGAAGAAAAAGAAAACACAAAGTAACAAAGAAAATGGGAAGAGAATATAAAAAAAATACAAATAAAAGAAAAAGGAACATGAACAAAAAAATAGAAAACAAGAAGAAAAATAGACGAAGAAAATAGTGAAATCAAACGAAATCAAAAAAAAACATCCAAAAAAAGTAATATTATGTAGTTTATTTATGATAACTTTTTTATTTTTCATACCAAAAGAAAATTCCAAATGTTCACAAAAAATAAAAATAAATCATAGAAAAATATATTGAAAATATTTGCGCCTCAAAACTTAAAATAGCCAGTCTTTGCTTTGAGAGGCAATGTAAACTTTTGTTCTACGTAAAAGTTTTGTTATGTTAATACGAACTCCTCTCTATAAACAATAATTTCATCACTTTCGTAAATCTACTTAAAATTGTTCTGAAATGAAGCCACTTTTTGCCGACAGTTCACTTGCATGCCATGCACTTTCTTTACAATAGATTTTTGTCCACCCACATTATAAAGCTAAGCAGCTGACGTTCTTCTGAATGTTTACTTTGCTGTAATTCATGCTGACTGCACTCCTTGCTGCTATTGACCACAAGTCCACATTCCACTGTCATTGAATTGACTTGAGCTGCCGTTTGACCCTTAAGATGCAACGCTTCACTTCGTTTGGGCATCGACTCGCATTTAAGCTGATTTCATTTTATTTATTGGAAAATTTGTTAAGAAATCTTCTTTTCCATGATTCCATGTTACTACTTCGACTTTCTTCCACTCCATTGCGGTTGACAAATTGTAATACCTACTGATAGACAAACAATTGTAACGAAAATTGATTTCCAAGTAAAACAAATCAGCCTCAAAGTATGCAACACAAACATTGAGTTTTTACCTGGAACAGCTGCTGCTTTCAGCTCTGCAACTTTCTTCGTTTCTTAAGAATCTATTACTTCCTGGCCACGTTTTTTTGCGTATCGAAATCAATTGTATACTTTTTCATCGAAGTCACCGTAAGTAGTAGCTTTAACATAGCTGCCATACATTTTTTCCCCCAAAAAGCTCATTTTCTGTCATCAACTTTGGACTTCTGCTTCTACACGAATCGCTTTCAATACAAATACAAACAACTTAAGACAAACCTTTTATAAATATTTATTTGATTCTCTTCATTCTCTTCAATACCCAACTTATGTTCACTACATTGCATACTTTGCGGCTTAAAAGTATTTTTTTATTTTACTCATACCTGGCAATGTGGTTGGCAGCTTATTGCGCATTAAATTGAAAAACATGCTATTTTTACTTTTTCATATGCACAAATCGTTATTTTCTATTTTTGAAACTGAATTTTCTGCTTTCATACTTCTTTCGCAGAACCAACTATCGTAAGAATGTTTATGCATAGGTTAGCGCCTGTAAGTATGCAGCAGAAGGTAGTTATTTCTTGCTGTCAGCTATTTGATGTGTTATGCAATATGTTGACTATTGTGAACGGCTCAATGGTTATCTATGAGCATATGTAAGCTTTTTTTGAGGCCAGATAAGAGCTTACCTAAAGTGTAGAAATTCAAAGGAGATTAGACGGAGACGATTGAGATTATTTTTCTGTGGTCTTATGCAATTCAGATATTTAATTTGAGGTAGTGGAAAAACGTGAAGAGTTGAGTAGTTTTCATGAAATTTGCAGCTCTTAAAGCAGCCAGACTGGCATGCTAACCGCAGGTGAACTCTAAACTTCATGTAGTCAATGGAATAAAAAATTACACTGATGATGGCAGTGACAAGAAACAACGGAAAACCGTTTCAATATATTGATATGATAGCTTTGGCTTTAGTGTCTCCCTCTTGGGATAGCATAGGGGCTTAGGCTGGCTATACCATTGTAATACCACTGAAATGCTAAAGCTCTTCTTTGTATTAGCCCGATGGCAACATAGAAATCAGCGCGATTAGCAAAATCCTCGACTGGCCTAGCATAAACTGCCGTGGCTGCAAATGGACGTCATCACTGCTGCAAGAAAGGTTCGGAAACAACATGGAAAGGAAACGCCCAGGGCCATTTCATGCGAGTTATCTAACTGGCCATAGAGATACACAGTAAGCTTAGCTGGAAGATTAACATCCAGCGTAAGGTGGCAAAGCCCTATGCTATGCACGAAACGTGTAAAAAAACTATAGACCGAAACTGGGGTTATGTAGCTTCTTACGGACGTCATTAGATCCATAGTTAATGGTATGGTCACCAGCCTTGGACGAACAATACTATATCAAACACCTGAATAGCGAAAAACCAGCAGGACCTTCGGAGGAGTAACAGGAGCATCACTAAGAACATGTCCAACTGACGTACTAAACATGTACTTAAGCAGTTATCTCCGGATTTTTACATACGTGACTAATTCAATAGTAGGACTTCGTGACTCTGACCGTTGGGATTCGAGACAACATGGTTAGCGGGCTTCGCAATGTGAATCCGACATCCGATTATCACACGCCCTCACCGAATTGGAAATATAGTTGTTAGGTAAGTTTTCCTTCAAGACAAGACTGCAAGGGGAAACGAGGTGAACAGGAAGGATGCGACCTTGACGGGTCCAAAATGGGATGTGGCGTTGAAGCTGATGTATTCTTTGACCAGCCTGAGGTCTTGCTTTCTGAAGTACTGCATATAAAGAGGGCCTGTAGCCTCTCTTCGAAGGAACCGGTGAGAGCGCGCAAATTATTAAATTTCTCAGACAATAAGCAGCGCACATGACCCTAGACTCATTTACCGCATAGTCTGTTGCCATGGAAACATCCATTTATACCAGAACCTATACCTGCTTCACAGTTCCATGCATATCTTAGCAGGGCATTATCAAATTAAGTGGACAGTACCTACCTTATTCTAGTTACCCTAAATAGTGCTTTCATATTCTGACCGACCAGTAAACCTAATTATGGCGCTTCCCAATTCAGCCGGTTCTATGTACCGTAGCGACTCAAGATTTTTCCGAACCAAGGGCTGTCATCTCAGTGTAACCCCATTGAATTTGTTCTTTGCTACAACACATGGACGATAAAGACGGCGATGGGCAGCACAACCCTTGCAAGAGGCTACCAGCGCAATTCCTAACATCATATTGCCGACGGTAAGCCCTAGCGTCTCCAAGCTCATCACCAAAAAAGGGTGTTAGATGACCTAGAAAGTTCAACATAGTGACTTTAAAATGGTTCCCGAGATAGTCGGGGTACTACCTTATTGCAACTAATTTCCGGAGCGTACCATATCACTATCCGGCAAAGGACCACGACATCGCTGAAACTCCCCAAAACGTTCAGGGAGTCTTACCTTCGCTACAGGAAGACAAAATTGTCGACTTAGATCACTTAGGAACTTGGTTTGGCTCTTGCTGGCGAGAAGTCAAATTGGTTTGCAAACCTCACATGTGCCCCGTGCTGCTAAGCTTGGTAGGGTCTACCCTTCCACCTAGTCTCAAAGGTGGACCACAAATTATTTGAGTAGATGGCATGCACGAGTCTAGTTCAATAACGTAACATCAGAGACAAGAAGAATTAAACAAAGATTGTCGCAGGGTGGTGTTCTAGTCCAACTTTCGGTAAATTTTTACATAGGTTGGGTTAAGTTAAATTGGCCGCTTACGCCTCCCAATGGCAACAATGACAGAGAAAAGGAAGGCAATCTCCCAGGAAGGCACAAGTCACTTTGGCATACCTTTGATCTCGATACTGTAATATAATCAACTTTTCCTCATCCAGAATCAACCCCGACATACCGAAGTATGTGTCCTCCAAATGACACCAATTATCCTATCAATTGCAATGTGGAACCCACGCCTCTAACGCCCTTATCTCTTTGGGGTCGAAACAGTAAATTTCCTTGCAAATCCGTTAGAGGATATCGATGGCAATTTGTGAGTGATCGTACCTATTTGATGTGGCAAAGCACTGCTACAAGAGAAAGAAACAGACTGAACATATTTTCCATTAACTTCGTACCATACCGCCGCGCTAGCAAATTGACTCTTGTCTACATACTAAACCCCCTAGGTCCAAGCCAGAAAGTTTTTTGGAACAGGGCTTTTATATAGGTTCATATATCGTCCTCAGTCAAATTAGCGGAGCTAGGTTTTAGTTTTATGCAGTGTCTTAATTTCTACGCACGCAGTTGCCAATACGTAGAGCTTCATATGCGTTTTCTCCCTCAAAACCAGTGTTGTAATTTTAACAAGTCTGATGTAAATTAAAGTTTCATAACACTTTCATATTTAAGCTAAGGCTGTTACGAATATTCGTATTCGCATTCGGAAACCCGGAATTTACGCAAAAGAAATACATGCCTGACACATGTGTTGACCATATCCAACCTGTCGCTTCCGCAGGTCATGTTATTGATGACACTGTCAGGGGATAAGTCGCCAAGTACTCTTCTAACTTTCTTTGCTGTTCGGCAAAGTGCTAGAATTCGAAGAAGGTGTGGCATGTAATATCGTCTTATTTTCCACCGGTGCAGTTCAGGCTTCCAACCTCGCCACTGTGATAATTATGGAAGTAAACGTGTCCGGTAAGAAATTCCGTCAGGTAAAAGTCAACCTCTCCGCATGGTCGCTTCAACCATAGGTTCAGCTTACAAATTAGTTGACTGGTGCACCTTCCGACGGTGCTGTAGCTCCATTGTTATTGCCTGTGGCTAACCGATTCTTTACGCGCTAGTAGGACAACAGCTACCTAACTTGCTTCCGATTCGCTGCCGTATATTGCTTTTTTCCCCATCGATAATATTTATCGGTATGGTTCCCGCAATGACCAGTATAGCCTCAGTCAACACCGTGTCGTAAGCCGAAGCTATTCACAGTGTCTCACTGCGTTGGATCGAGGTGAGGGCAGCTCAGTTCTTCCGGTATTTTATTGCGTCAGTTTTCTGCATCGTGTAAGAGTCTTGAGTCCGAGGCTGATGCCATAATTGTCATTAATCCACTTAGGTTCGCTATTGTGTATGCAACTCTTTCGGAGGCTCCTCGTTGTGCTCCAAAAATGTGAGCTTACTGTTGATGTCCGTGTTTCTATTTGATTGTCCCCAATCGTCAAATTTTTGATAGTTGGGAACCGCCTCTTTGCGAGGTTGGCGACTTTCGTTTTTGCTGTTGCTAGCTGAAGACCTTAATCAGCCATCCACGTACTTATTTACTCTGCGCATGGTTAAGTTTTAGCGCGCACCTTATTGCTAGCAAGACAAAGCGACGATGAAGGTGCTTTCTGGCATGCCCAATTCAAGAAGATTATTGTAAGTGATGTGTATTCGGACGATTTTCCGCCATCCCTTGTCGAGGAAAACCGGTTTTCGGGATTGTGCCGTCATCAGTGTAGAAAATTTAATCAAGTTTGACAAGGGATGACGGAAAATCGTTCCAATGTACACCATTTACCACCTTGTCGGAAAATCAACAAACACTATCGTAAGTAATATTCCAGAGATCGCGACCTGTTACCGAATCTACGCCGCTCCCCTGATTATTTTAACCATTATTGACAATGAGTGGCTTCATACATTGGGTACTTGTCTCTCAGGTGGTCTCTTAAGATTTCTAGCAAATATTGCGGTACCTTGAAAGTGCTTTCTAATGTGTTAAGCATGTTGTCCCACCTGGATGAGTTGAAACGGATTTTTACATCCGTTACACCGACTATCGGTCAGGCTGTCTCGGTTTTCTGGATTGAGTGCCCCCTCCGGAGAAAAAGCTGTCGGATTGTGAACTATGTTTCATGTCTATAACTAAAGTTTGATATAAAATTTCGAAGCAAAATACTATAAATATCATGGTTCTACGAATTAATTATTTCGCATCGCATCCTCGTCTGTTGACATTCAAAAATCCACACACGTATTGGCATCGGCTATGTCCAAAACTCAACATTCGTAACATCCCTATTCAAGACTCAAACAGCAGACTAAGTACACGTGTACTTTTTACATTGATTGCAGTGCAGAGATTTTTCCACAGTCCAGTCATTGTCTCACTGAAAATTCTAATAGGCTTCATGAAACATTATTAAAAGCTTCTATAAGTACAAATCATACACAATTTTATGAGATCACATTCATAGCATGTGATTATGTAAATGCCTTCAATGCAATCGGTCGACATGCTTTTGGTAACAAAAACTTCTGCCGCACAGTAATCGATTTGCTCGAGCTAGTGCCCAAAATTCGATTTTTATAGTTTAATGTAATGAAACAGGTCACTTGAACATTTTTATGGCTGACTGTGATGGCTTACTAACTAACGTCGAGAAAAGGAAGGCAGCGGTCTTCGAAATTTCTTCCATGCATTCGGAATAACTCTGCGTCATTATCCTCTATTCAATGAACACAGGGGGGACCTTAGTAAACCCTAGTGTAACGTTTGACATAAACAACCATCCAAAAAGATCTTTGCACCTGATGAGCGGTGGAATAGGCCGAAAATGTTCAAAAGTCTAAACCTTCACCCACCGTCAGTCCTCATATATTTCTTTTAACTAAGAGATCCGTGTGAAAATTTGCTGGAGATATCTTAGCCCCAGCGGGTTAGTGGGCTAAGAATATACCCGCGGCAGGTATGCTTGTCTCAAATGCCGACTAAAATAATCAAGGGGCTGCCAGCGCAATTTAGAGCTTCTCTAACCCAATTGTCAACCCTACCTATCCATGGCGCATCATTTTCTTTAGCAGCCGACGCTCTGGCGACCTCAAATTCCTCATGGAACTAGGGGGTGGAGGCGGGATGGTCTAAAAGTTCAATGCGGTTATATTAATCGTTCCCGAGATGGTCGGGCTTGCAGCTTAATGAGGCTTGTAACCGGAGCGTACCAAATCTATATCCGACAAAGGACTGTCAACATCAATAACACTCCCCAAAACTTTCGGGGAGTGTCATTATTACTACAACAACAACATATCTTTATACCTTGGAATATCGCAACAATTTTTAATGAAAAGTAGTTCCGTACCACCTCAAATGAGGTCCAGTAATACCTGACAGCCCTCTACTTCGTGGTAGCAGCGCATATAAGCAAATATAAAATTCCCCGACAGTTTCGAGCGGCGAACAGCATCATACTCACCGCATCTTTAATATCGAGCTCTTGGCAGAACCCTCCTTCCAACTCCAATCTAGTTCAGCTTGGATGCCTTAATGAGAACATTTGCAATTCCCTTATCATATCCTTTCCTTCGAAAGTATGAGCGGTAAATCAGGCAACGGAGTCCGCAGCATAGTTGTCTGCCCTGCCAGTAATGAAGTCCAAGCTGGTCATAGTGCTTGAGTGTCCATAATTCATAAGCTTACATCCTGCGTATCAAAGTTATGTTTCCGCCAAGACTGGGGCTACGATGTCAACCACATTGGTATTGTATGAAGCGTTCCGCTTATTCCATACAATAATAATCGTTGCAAGGCTTCCATTGTCTTGACCATTGCAGAAAAGTCTAGTGCTGCACCCCAAGCGACAAGACAACCTAACCTAAGGTTAACTGCCCGACACTAAAGTCCCGGTTTACTGTACCACTTACCGCCGATCGAACCACTTCGTGGAGTCAATAAATATAACCGTTATTTCTAGCTTAGGTACTCCGCAAGATCATTGAAAAAGGTTGAACCAGAGCAGCCAACCTTCTTCTGTTTAGTGCCGAAAAGTTGCGCAGAAGATGCTGCACGCTTTCCTTCTCCTCAGTGCATCTTTATCTGCGGCAGTAGTCGTTAGATTCGATACCCATTCTAGCGGCGTGACTTTATTGCGGGCTACTACCACACTTCTCCTATCTCCAGAACCACTACCCGCCTTCCTGTCGACTTAAAGCCATCGGTAGATTGCACTATGAGCAGTATGTTGTTGGTTGCAGTAATCACTAAGTACCTATTCTGAAATTGAAGCATTGGTGCTCGAAACCGTAGCGTGATCTCTTGCTCGCTTTGCGGTAACGACTACTCCTTTTGCTACCAAATACAGTGGTGGTAGCTACCGGATAGTGTTGTGTGTTTCCGTCGTAAGAAGAAAGCCGCTGTTGATCAGCTCGAAGCTCCTCTGGTCTTTTTGTAAGCGTTTGCGGCTCTTGGCTTTCGTAAATTCCGTCCACCAAACTAGAACACGATACAGTAGAATTGGTTAAAGATCCAACGTACTACTTTAGGAAAAAACCCGATGCGACACCAATTTTTACAGGGGGGCATGGCAGTTGTTGCTTGATTACTTGACCTGTGTCACTCCAGAGCAGTTTCCTATACAGAATGCTTCCCAGATACCTTATTTTATCGTTGAAGGCCAAGATTTCGCCACAAACCTTGATTGATATAAAAGTCAGCGCTTTGTACCTTCTTGTGAAGAGGATCAGTTCAGTTTGTTCCAGGTTGACACCGTGTCACAAAGTCTTTACCCATTTACTGTTTGTTGATAATGCCGCCTCTATTAGATAGCTGAGTTTGCGGGAATTTCCCCTGCATTAAAACACAAATATCGTCAATTCACGCAATCACATCAGGGTCTTCCACTTCCATGAGTCGTAGTAGTTGGTTAACACTCCGCTGAGAGGAAGCGCAGAGAAATTCGCAGGCGAAGCAGTGGCGACTAAATCGACACTCAGCGCAAATAGCGGGAACCTTGACGCAGGGACAACAGTAGGCTCTTAAAAAAGTTAGAAATATGGAACGCCTCCCTGAAGTAATGCGAAAGTGGTACCTGGGGTGGGCGACGGTTCCAAAACTGTGGCTGTTTTTTAGTCTACGACACACGGTTGCTGCGACGGCTGCAATTATGGTGCATTAGGCATTTTTCAGCCCTCCGCAAAAACAAAAAAAAACACAAAAAAGGTCCATGTGATTGCATCTGGAAGAACATTATTCAAGGCTGCTGCTATATACAATAATGCTAGCAGAGTGTATTCCTTGAGGTCGAGGGATCTATCAATTATAGATACCAAGGGCAAAAAGCAATTTCGGTCATCAGCTTTTACTTTATACTGTAACGAATATAGTGCAATTCCAATTGCAATAAATAACTACAATATTCAATAATGCAAAATGGTCTTTATTAGACGACTTTCACAATAACACTTCTACTTCTCAACAGATAGCGTGCTTAAATCAAACTGATTGCCATGTCTCAGCTGGCGCTGCTTTTATACTATTCGGTTTCCTCGTTTGCATATTTCTAGGCGTTTCTAGAATATACTATTTGTTTACCAGCTATAAACTTACCAGCTATAACTACAGATTCACGTTATATCTTCTCATATGCGAGTGTGTATGTGTGTGATACTTCCACCGATGATTGCCTACTTTTGGGAGTATCTCAGATAAGATATATGCATGTGTTTATGCGTTTTCTCTACGCTACGTGTACGTACATATGTGTAGACATAATGATTGATTCGTTTATGTAGATACAAGTGACTGCTTGCTTTATTGTTGTTGTGGCTTTATGTACTTAGTATCAGATTAGTGATGTGAGTATCACTTAGTGTCACTAATATTCGTCACAATACGTATTGAGGATGCAAAAAGGGCGATCTCTTGATAAAATCTTTCAAACTGTTTCCTAAGTTTTAGGAAGAAAGGAAGATAGAACACTGTGTCTTGGGCAAATTTTCAATACCAAAGACCTTTCGTTAAACCCTCAAATATTTGTTTGATACTCATTCCTTCTCTCCCCCAGTATGATACGACAGAGACTGGCTTCCTTTTACAATTAGTTAAATGCATACCCAGCAATGTCTGTGTGTCGTTATTCCGTCGTCTAGTTAGTGGTACTGACATGTTGAAAGCATTTCATTTGACTCATCCACATGTACTTATCTACAAATTTTTGTATGCCTGTGAGGATGACATTTTTCACACTAACTCATATACTACTTTCCTACGAAATAAGAGTATTGCACCTTTTTATTACAATTGTTTAAGTTTTTGTTGTTCCTATTATTGTTGTTGTTCTTTTAATTGTTGTCAAGCCCATTTACTCATACTTAATTGTTGTTCGTTTCAGTTGAGTTCTGTCTAGAATTTGAAAAGCATTTTGCATTGACCATGAAATACACAAACCAACAACAATAATCTTTATGTAATAGTACAAGCAACACAAACAAAAACAACTACAGCAACAACAAAAATTACAAGAAATCGGCTATAAACACTTGTTAAGCGCTGTTGTGGCATAATTTATATTGCACGAACTTCTGTTTCTTTACTCCCGTTGGCTCCCCCTTTCTCAAAGATGGGTTTTTGTTTTCAATCCTTTAGCACACTCGTGTCAGCGGTTTGCCCTTTGGGTAGAGGCTTTTTAATTTGTGAAGCATATTGTGAGGTAAATCATAATAAAAGACTTTGAGGATGGAATGTGCCGCAGGGATGAAATGAGATGATTCGTGGGAATATCTACATTGTTTTTCGCATGTTCAATGCCTCTATCGCACCCGTCCTGCTATATGGGACAGAAACATGGACCATGACAACAGCAGATGAAGCGGCTTTGGGAATGTTCGAGAGAAAAATTCTCGAAAGATTTATGGACCTCTACGCGTTGGCGATGGCGAGTAGAGAAGAAGATTTAATGATGAGCTGTACGAGCTATACGCAGACATCCACATAGTCCAGCGAATTAAAACGCAGCTGCTGCGCTGGCCAGGCCATGTCATGGGAATGAAGATGATGCTCCGGCAAGAAAGTGTTTCTGTCGGACCCGCCTATGGAAGCAGATGTAGAGGGCGACCCCACTCCGTTTGAAGGACCAGGTGGAAAACGATTTAAACTCCTTGGTGTGACCAATTGCGCCGGTTGGCGGAGCGCGAAGGAGCGACTGGCATGCCTTGTTGACGACCATAACCGTTTTAGACCATTAAGCGCCAATTTAAAAAAAAATAGGGTTGGACAAAACGAATAAGGAAGTTAAACGCGTTGGCTCCACATTGCAGTTGAAAAGCTGGTTGGTGTTATATGGGGAACGTTACAATACATTGGGTATATCGGGGCTGATGCTGGTTAGGTACAAGTTTCACCTATTACAGTATTCGGATCGAAGTTGATGTTTTCCACAACTGCGAGTTCAGGGTATTTGACTTTGAGAAGGAGATTCACTGAGAAATTTGGCATAATATTTCGAAAACTTTTTCTATATGTCTTTGAGGGCTTTTTTAAAGTTTTTACGGAATGGGGAAACGGGCCTTCCACAATCCGATGTCTGTTGGATGTCCAGAAACTGTTTGTTCAGTATTTCAGTTCTCTTTTTTTGGAGAGTATCCTCGCCTTACAATGTAGATGATGCTCGGGAGACATATGAAGACACCCGTAACAGTTGTTAGCGCGGTATTTTGATAGGCCTTCAGCTTCCTACTTCTTTAAGGCTCGGCGACTATATTGGAGACGCGTCTGTAGCATACAAGTGGCTGGCAATCGCTTATAAGTGGTTATGGCCGCTTCTTTGTATTTGCCTCAAGTGCTGCCGGCAAGAGACATGAGGATCTTATCACGGCTCTGAACTCTAGGCTTTACTACGGTTGCATGCTTACCAAAATATAGGCCCTGACCGAGCAGTATTTTGTGTGTAGCACAGTCGGTAGCATAACGCCAACAATATGGTCGATATGCTTGGCCACATTGTAATAAGGTCGACGAGGGTTAGCCCGGGGTTGGTTGGGTTGCGGGGGGGTGGGTTTGGGGGTTGGGTTGGGCCGGGGGGGGGGGTTTGTGACAAGCAAAAAAACTTACGAGTAGGGTGAAAGAACTGGGTTTTTTATTTTTTTATTATTATTAAAGCTAGGGAGGAAACAGTCGGTTTTTCGCGTTTGCTTTTATAATAGCCTCATCAACGAAATCAGCCCTGGAACAATGGTCGGGGCCGGGGGACACAATGGCGGGACACCACAATGGTTTTTTTGTGGGGACCACGGCGGGGGAGGCCCGGGAGGACACAATGGTATCTCTTTCTGTTGGGGGGAAAAGGGAGAGCAGGAGAGGAGATTCGAAATAAGAGAAAGCTCGAAGCTGAGCTTAGCAAAGAGCGTCGTATATAGAATAAGCAGCTTCAAGACGCTAGCTTAGTATATTAAGCTTTGAGCAAGCAGAGAGCTTGAGAGGAGAGGCGAGCCTCTTTAGAGGCTAAGAGAAGCTTGAGAGCTTCGATAGCTTCGAAGAGCTTAGCTTTCGATAAAGCTTTTTTTCGATATAGACCACAGAGCTAATAGCATAATCATATCAGAAACTTAGAAGAAGAGCTAGTCGAAATAGGAAAAGCGCAAACCAACACACACTTAACTATACAGGCGGACTGATTGGAATGAGTGGTGTCTTCGGAGATTTCAGGACGGTTGAGCCATCGAAGCACAGGAGCATAATAAGCCAGCAATCTGGATACGCTGAGGTAAGCAAATTTACTAAAAGAGTTTTTTTAAAAGAAAACTAGTCCGTTTTATTGTGAAGTGGGGTTAATTCGAGCTTGTAAGCCCTTTATAGTCAGGTACATGTGTAAAATTAGGTCGGTCAGTTATCGGAAGATGCTTCTGTGTGGTTAAGCGAGAGGCTTAGTGTAAAGCTGTTTTTAGCACTTGAGTGACAAGGTAAAAGAGGTGGGTTAGCATTAACTGTGCGTATAGGGCTTATTTTCGGGTCAGAGAAGGTACTTTTTTAAATATTGTATTATAGAACAGGAAGTATAGCTATAGCTTGACAGTAGACTCTGTTGAAGCTTTTAGAGAGTATTAATAGGCTAACATCGTGTATTTTAAAGAAAAAGCTAAAGGAGACTTTTACGAAGTTAAGTGGTTAATAAAATAAAGAGTTGAGTCTTATATTAAGGCTTCGTGGCGAGTAAAGAACGAAGGCTTCGAAAGAGAATAGATTGGTGTAAAGAAAATACAATGTAAAGAGAGAACAGCTACTAGTCCGATTAATACGGGGAAGTAAGCTTAAGAAGGAGGCGTAAAAGTAAAGAGCTGTAAATGTAACAGATAGATATTTCGAAGTTACCGAGTGTTAGAGTAAAGGAGCGTGATGGCAAATGGTTTGTTCAGAAGTGTATACGAGAGGTTTTTAGTATATATCGAAGTTAGGTAAACGGTAGTTAGTTGTGAGGTAAAGAACAAGCTAGTAAAGACTGTGGTAGGTAGTTGGGTTTTTATTAAAGTGTTGGCGTAAGTCAAAGTCTAATTCGGCTGTCGTGGCTGAAGTTGGTATTGTTTTTTCTGGTTTAAAAGCGCTTTAATGTAGAGGGTAGTGTATAAAAGAGGTTGTATTGTAGTGATTGTATTTGAGTAGGTTAAAAGGTGTATAGTAGGAATGGTTAGAAGTTAAGGTGTAAGTTAAGTATGTAAAAGCCATAGTCGGTAATGCTAGTATGCATTACGATGAATATTCGCTAAGAAAGGCCCAATAACACGGGCACTGTATATTCTATATCAGTGATAGATAGGTAATAGCGAACAGTTGAATAAGCGTATAGGGTTACAAGTATGAGTTAAAGTTGTTTTTGGTTTAGAGAACAGATTAGAGCATTACGGAGATAGAGTTCAGTTTGGTAGGTTGAGGATGCGATTTTAGCAGAGTCTTGTTGTCAGCTTGTTTTTTATTTAGTGCGACAATGTAGTTAGTTATTGTTATTTATTTTGTTTGTCATATTGCTTGCATTTTTTCGTGTTGACCGACTTTTTGTTTGTCCCTTTTCACTTTGTTTTGTCAACTTTTCGTATTGCACAATTTTTGTGTGATTGTCTTGCATCGCCTTTTGTTGATTATGTCGTCTGTTTTTGTTTGTCTTGCTAATTGTTGATTATTTTGTATGCGTTCTTTTTTGCAAATTGGCCTTGTTCTAGCATTGTCAGGTATGGTGCACAGAGTAGTTGTAGTGCAACAAGTATTATTAATTTGTCTTTTTGATTGTTATGGCCAATTAAATGCTTCGATTGTGCTTTGCATTTCGCGATTTTTTTGCTATGCAATTTTTGTTTGAATGTTGGTTTTTCTGGAGCACAAAAATTAAAGTATGCTGTTATTTGCCTCAGTCTTTTTGATGCTTTTAGCGTCACATTGTTCGTTTTTTTTTTCTGTCTTGCTTTTGCTTTGCTTTGCCATGCAATGAATTATGTCATGGGTTAGCTTGTCGTTTATGTTTTTGTTTTGTCAATAGCTGCTATTTGTCATGCTTTGCTTGGTTTGGCATATGTGTTATGCTTTTCTGGATGTGCCTTATGTCAGACGTGTGCATGCTAGCTACTCTTAGTAAAGATCGATAGTAAGACAGTTGGGTTTATAAGTACACAGAGAGTTGTATACGAGTTGGTTACTAGTAGAACGAAGTTATACCACAAGAAAATGATATAAAGGAAAACAGAAGTCAGACTGATAAAGCTTACGAATAAATTAAGCCGAAGTGATCGGGTAAGATGGGGTTTAGCGGGTGTTAGTTTATGTTAGCGGAAGCTTCGGATAGTTGCTAGGGGTAAGGTGCGAGTGGCGGAAGGGGCGTTGTTGTAGAGCTTAAGTTTAAGTATGCCTTAAAGGCAGGGGTAAAGTGTCGAGTAAGAATGAAACATGATCGAATAACTAGTTAAAGGGCAGTTAGGAGTGAGGGTAGGTAAGACTATAGTATTTTTTGTGAGAGGCTTATTAAGAACAGGAAACGGCTTAAAAGCTAGTAAATTATAGGATGTAAGTAGCTGGTAGTCTGTGTTAGTCGGAAGTTAGTAAGCGTATGGTAATAAGAGGATGGCGTAAAAGGTCTAAAGAAACCAGGGGTTGTTGAGAGGCTGTAATAAAAGGGCGTAAAAGGCGTGAGGTAGGCTACGTCTTTTCGAGTTAGGTTATAGTGGGAGAGGGGGCCGTTGTTATTTTATTTACTGGTGTAAAGGGCTTCGAAAGTAACGTTAGTGTAGTTCTAGTGTCTGAAAAGAACAAGAGAAGGCTTGGAAAGTGCATCAAAGTTCAGTTTAGTCCTTTCTTGGATTTGTCAACTCTATGCGCTTAAGTTAAGAAAGGCGGCTAGCTATTCTCGTCAGATATTACGATATTATAAGAAGTTAATTAAGAAGTGAAGGGTGAATTAGTTGTAAAGTGTTTCGACGTTGGTATTGATAGGAAGTTTTAGGTGGTTAAGTTGGTGTGGTACAGTTGTGTTAGCGTATTATAAGTTAATTAAATAGACTAACAGACCAGTTTCGAGTTAAGACTACCCTAGTCAAGTGAAGGAAGTTAAGTTGCTCTGTTTGGCTTGATTCTGAGCTAATTTATCTTATAAGTTGCGATTCTTTTTGTTTTGTCTCTTTCGTCCGGATATTTTGTTTGTTCTGTTGTTGATTTGTGCTTAGCGCTTGACTTTTTGCTGGGTGCAAACTTTTTGTTCTTTCTAGCAATATATATGGGCATGTGTGACTGCTTGCAAGTCTGTTTGCGATATTTGACTATTTTCTGATGTTATTTTTGCGTATTGTTTCGTGCAGATGACGCGCCATATTATATTGTCCACGAAATTGCTGTCACTTGTTTTGCCCAGAAATATTTTTTTGCTCGATTGCAATTTTTCTGTTTTTTCGGACTGTTGCTATGCCATTCTGGCAATTTTTAGTTAGCTGCATTATTATAATATAATTGTTTTTCTGCTTGAATTTTGTCACCTTAATTTAAGCTGTAGCTGCACCAAGTCTTCGAATTTATGGCGCAAAGGCTTCGTGAAGCGAGTTGTGTATAGAGGCACTATCGAAAGTAAAGGAAGCCAGGGAGTTGTCTAATCAATACGTGAGTAATTAAGTTATGGGCTAGTTTGGTATGTATGGTAAGAATAGTCAACAAAAAAGAGACATCGAAGAAGTTTGTCGACGGTAAATAGTATAAAAGTGTAAGCTAGTGTAGAGTAAAAGCTTAAGAATAGACAAGAAAATAGGGTCTAGTTAGCTTCTGTTGTTCGATTTATTATGCTATAGGTGCGGAATATGTTTTCTTGGTTTTTTTTATTATATAATATTGTGCATCAATTATTTGTCTAAATAGTTTGCTAATACTGGGGAATATATTAGATTTAATAATATTTGCAACATCGCCTTTTGCAGATTGCTCAGAATTAAAATATATTTTTGATCAGAAGAAATATAATAAAATTTATTAATTAATTATTCGATATAATTTTTGGGAACATTGTTGCATAAAAAGGATGATTATTTGCAAAATATAATAA
>JARSSU010020101.1:0-15685 GCA_029619165.1 Eurosta solidaginis
GAGTAGCTCTACAGGCATCCTCCAGTCCTTTTCTCTAATCAAACTACTCACGGATAGCTCGATATCGGACTATAACCACGGCCACTTTTTGATATCGAAAAAATTCGAAAAAACCAAAAAAAATGGATAATCATTGCCAAAGGCGTAAAGCGAGAAACTTGGTAGATGGTTGCCGTTATGACGCAGAATAGAAAATAGTAAGATTTGGACAATGGGCGTGGCACCGCCCACTTTACAAGAGGTAATTTAAAAGTTTTGCAAGCTGTAATTTGGCAGTCGTTGAAGATATCATGATGAAATTTGGCAGGAACGTTACTACTATACTATTATGTGCTAAATAAAAATTAGCAAAATTGGATGAAGAACACGCCCACTTTTTTAAAAAATTTTTTTAATTCAAATTTTAACAAAAAATTAATATCTTTACTGTATATAAGTAAATTAAGTCAAAATTCAACTCCAGTAATGATATGATGCAACAAAATACAAAAAATAAAAGAAAATTTCAAAATGGGCGTGGCTCCGCCCATTTCATTTAGTTTGTCTAGAATACTTTTAATGCCATAAGTCGAACAAAAATTTACCAATCCTTCTCAAATTTGGTAGGGCATAGATTCTACTGACGTAACTGTTCTCTGTGAAAATGGGCGAAATCGGTGGAAGCCACGCCCAGTTTTTATACACAGTCCACCGTCTGTCCTTCCGCTCGGCCGTTAACACAATAACGTGAGCAAAAACCGATATATCTTTACTAAACTAGCCCACGTACTTATCTGAACTCACTTTATCTTGGTATAAAAAATGGCCGAAATCCGACCATAACCACGCCCACTTTATCGATATCGAAAATTACGAAAAATAAAAAAAATGCCATAATTCTATACCAAATACGAAAAAAGGGATGAAAACATGGTAACTGATTGGTTTATTGACCAAAATATAACTTTGGAAAAAACTTTGTAAAATGGGCTGTGACACCTACCATATTAAGTAGAAGAAAATGAAAAAGTTCTACAAGCCGAAATCAACAGCCCTTGGAATCTTGGCAGGAATACTGTTAGTAGTATTGCATATATAAATAAATTAGCAGTACCCGGCAGATGATTTTCTGTATCACCTGGTCCACATTTTGGTCGATATCGCGAGAACGCCTTCACATATACATCTAAGGGCCACTCGCTTTTAAAACCCTCATTAATACCTTTAATTTGATATCCATATCGTACAAACACATTCTAGAGTCATCCCTGGCCCACCCTAATGGCGATATCTCGAAAAGACGTCCACCTATAGACCTAATGCCCACTCCCTCTTAAAATGCTTAGTAACACCTTTCGTTTGATACCCATATCGTACAAACATTCTAGAGTCACCCTGGCCACACCTAATGGCGATATCTCGAAAAGGCGTCCACCTATAGACCTAATGCCCACTCCCTCTTAAAATGCTCAGTAACACCTTTCGTTTGATACCCATATCGTACAAAACATTCTAGAGTCACCCTGGTCCACCTTATGGCGATATCTCGAAAAGGCGTCCACCTATAGAACTAAGGACTACTCCCTTTTAAAATATCATTACCACCTTTCAGTTTGATACCCATATCGTACAAACATTCTAGAGTCACCCCTGGCCCACCCTAATGGCGATATCTCGAAAAGGCGTCCACCTATAGACCTAATGCCCACTCCCTCTTAAAATGCTCAGTAACACCTTTCGTTTGATACCCATATCGTACAAACATTCTAGAGTCACCCTGGTCCACCTTTAATGGAGATATCTCGAAAAGGCGTCCACCTATAGAACTAAGGATTACTCCCTTTTTAAAATACTCATACCACCTTTCATTGATACCCATATCGTACAAACACATTCTAGAGTCATCCTGGCCCACCCTAATGGCGATATCTCGAAAAGGCGTCCACCTATAGACCTAATGCCCACTCCCTCTTAAAATGCTCAGTAACACTTTCGTTTGATACCCATATCGTACAACATTCTAGAGTCACCCCTGGCCCACCATTTATGGCGATATCTCGACAAGGCGCCCACCATAGAACTAAGGATACTCCCTCTTAAAATAGCTCATACACCTTTCGATTTGATACCCATATCGTACAAAACATTCTAGAGTCACCCCTGGCCCACCTAATGGCGATATCTCGAAAGGTGTCCACGCTATAGACTAATGCCCACTCCCCTTAAAATGCTCATGTAACACCTTTCGTTTGATACCCATATCGTACAAACACATTCTAGAGTCACCCTGGCCCACCCTTATGCGATATCTCGAAAACGGCGTCCACCTATAGAACTAAGCTCACTCCCTCTTTCAAAATGCTCATTAACACCTTTCGTTTGATACCCATATCGTACAAACATATTCTAGAGTCTACCCCTGGTCCACCTTTATGGCGATTTCTCGAAAAGGCGTTCACCTATAGAACTAAAGCCCATTCCCTTTTAAATACCATTACCACCTTTCATTTGATACCCATATCGTACAAACACATTCTAGAGTCACCCCTGGTCCACCTTAATGGCGATATCTCGAAAAGGCGTCCACCGATAGACTAAGGCCCACTCCCTCTTAAAATGCTCAGTAACACCTTTCATTTGATACCCATATCGTACAAACAAATTCTAGAGTCAGCCCTGGTCCACCTTTATGGCGATATCCCTAAATGGCGTCCATCCATAGAAACTATGGCCTACTCTCTCTTAAAATACTCTTTAATACCTTCCTTTGATACACATGTCATACAACCACATTCCAGGGTTACCTAGGTTCATTTTCCTACATGGTGATTTTCCTTATTTTGTCTCCATAGCTCTCAACTGAATATGTAATTGTTCGGTTACACCGAAACTTAGCCTTCCTTACTTGTTTAAAAATTTTCTGTAGGCGATAATACAAATTTCCGGATATCATAGGAATTGGCACAATACAGAAACACTTTGGATAGGTTGCAATTCCATATTTTGTTGTTATTGTTGTAGCGATAAGGAAACTTCCCGATGTTGATGGTCCTTTACAGGATACAGATACTTTCAGGTACGTACAAGCTGTATTGTGGTACTAGCCCGACCATCTCGGGAACAATTCACAACGACCACATAAAATCTTCAAGGCTATACTGTCCTCCCACCCCTTAGATACATGAGGAAATTGGGGTCCCCAGAGTCTCGGCTGCTAAAACAGGATTCGCCACGGGTGGGTGAGGTTGTCAATTGGGTTGGAGAAGCTACAAATTGCGCTGGAAACCTCTTGAACGGATTGCGCTACACAACCCTTTGAAACAACTTGGTATTTTAGTCGGCTCTTACGACAGGCATACCTGCCGGGTGTATGTTCTAAGCCCACTAACCCGCTGGGGGTGGGCGATTCTGTAAACTGCTATGCTGAGGTATTTTGCAAACCGACTTATATTTATAGCCACTGAAAGGAGTATTATAACAGTAAATTGCGATCGGTAAAACGTTTCCTTAAATGTTATTTCACCAACGAGCTCGCTCATGCATTTATTCTGAGCTAACCTTGGACAAACGAAGCACGGTGATAAAACAATAATATTGCTTTTATTTTGATTATGGTGGTTTTTCAACTTGAACATTTTTTTCCGAATTTTTTTCCCTAAGACTAGGCTATCGAAATTGCCACCTCTTCTGTGAACTGCTCAGATGGTTTTATGTGTGACCTGTTAAAGTTATGGCGTAGGCAGACAAGGTTGCAGTTGTCATAAGTACGCGGAGAAGTTTACTAGGAGATACAAGGTCCAGAATTGGTCTAGTCCTAAGCTAGGAGGGCCAGAAGGTTAGGCTAGATTAGAGTGGCCACCGGCTAAAGGATAGATTCTACCCCAGCTAAGGTGCAAAGATACTGCTTCCCAACTTGTTATCCACTTTGAAGCCTTCAATATATATACGAAGGACATCATAGACAAAAAAATTATTTTTTTGAGGTGCCAGCTGCACACAGCTCTTTCGCATTACTTAATTTTTTAAGAACCGTCTGTTGCCTCTGTGTCCAGGTACCATGTTTTGCTCAGAATGTGGCTTCCACGAAGCCCCTGACTCGTTTTCACACTTCTGGGAAGCTGAAAATTATTGATGTAACATTATTGGCAGTGATATAGCGGGCTCTTCATCCGAGCTATTGTCAGTTCAGGCTCTATCACGTACATTTGAAAAAGCCGTATTCTGAATGTTGTTTTTGCTGTTTTGACGACAAAGACACTCCCCGAAGGCTTCGGAGTGTTATTGATGTTCATCGTTCTTTGCCTGATATAGAATCTGGTACGTTCCGGTAACAAAGCGCCATTAAGATACTAGCCCGACCATCTCGGAAATGATTTATATGACCACATTAAACCTTCTAGGCCATACGGCCCACCCCACCGCCTAGTTCCATGAGAAACTTGGGGTCGCCAGAGCCTCGCCTGTTAAATATGTGTATGATATATTCACATTTATAATTGGATTGCGGAAGCTTCGAAGCTATAAAGCTTTGTATTGCGCTTATCAACCCCTTGATTATTCGAGTAAAGTTGTTTAATTTTCCAAAGCTTCTTGTGCTTCATGCTTCAACATATCTACTGCTGACTGGAATATAAACCTATCTCGGCTGCCGGCATTTCCCAGAAAACTTTTGAATAACGTCATATTTCAGAATATGTTTCAAAAATGCCCTATCCCAGAAAACGGTGCAAGAACGCCCTATTTGTTTCAAAAGCATTCTATCTGAGATTAAATTCAATACGTTTTGACATTTATAAAAAATTTCAGAGATAATCGTTCCTCTACCGAATTCTAGAAAGGGCGTTTACGAATTCGCAGCCAGGATAGGGTGATATTCCACTCAGACGTCGAAATGTGATTTCAGTCTAGATGCCTCGTTGATCTTTCTCCCAACGGCCTTGCTACAGCCTAAACGTCTCTTCATTGCTTTCTAGACAAACGAATTTCATGCGCTTTTGATTAATCCGCCTTTGTGATTCCCACAACCTTCAACTTTCCCAAAATTTCATTCTTCAGAAAATTTACTGCTTCTCCGATTTGTCGCTAAATGAATTTTTGGCGTGTTTTTATAATTCATCTAGAATATTATCTTAAGATCTATATGTCCGTCAAGTAATTACTTACGTAAAAAAACTCGTTTCTTGTGTTTTTGGTAGATTAATACAAAATAAAGCACATTATGAAAAGCAATTTTGCTTTGTAAAATTAGATTTAAGCTTTACTTCGACCCATCCTAATGTACGCCAACTGAAAGCTATGTTGCATTTAAGCGTTTATGCATGTGTGTGTGGCACACATATGTTGTCATATGCCTTTTGTCATGAATTCTTCTTCCTCCCACTGCAACAACAAATAAACAGTATTGTACAATAAAAGCAATGAAGGCAATGAAATTGCTTGCTGCTGCTTTCGTTAAGTAAAATTGCAATTTCGTTGCAAAATGTCGAATTGTGCAGTCTTTGTCATTTTTGTTGTTTATTGTTATAGTTGCGTGTGTGTGTGTGCGTACAACATTACACCGACAATGTTCATAAATATAAAGCTGCCATTGCTTTGATGTAATTGCAGTTGAGTGAAATCCAAAAAATAAATATCCTCCCTCGCTCAGTTTATATCTTTTCTACATACTTTTCTTGGTTTGCTTTTGTCCTTTTTATTGGACTGCTTTCTTAGAAAAAGTCCTGTGACATATTTTTTGGTTTTTACTTACATATGGCTACTTTTTGGAATATACAACCCTTTTTTGCATGCTTTTATTTTGCTTTGGTAATATTTTCTTTTTCTGCAAATATTTCTATTTTCTTTCTTGCTTTTATTATTTTTCTGTGTTGTGTTTATAAATAATATCTAGTTCTTCTATTTTCACATTTCCCCATTTTTGTCGTTTGTCATTTCTTATTTCCAGTCATTGTTTAAATGCATTTCACTGTTTCTCTAAATCAATGGCACATTGTTATTTCAAGTGACCCTTCATATATCCTTGCGGCAATCCTGTCCTCGCTCACCTTTGCCACATACTCTTCTTGGTGCATTGACTGCTTTCAATTTCATATCCTTTCCTTGTTTTCATATTTCTAATGCTATGTGGTTGCACATTTATAATTTTTTGCTTCATCTCACATTTGTTTTTGTACTTTATGCGTATGTGTTTCCTGAGTGCTTGTTACTTCGCCCGAGTACATTGTGCTTTGTATTGCGTTTGGCATTTGAAATTTTGTTTTTACGATTTGTTCATTGTTAACTTTTTTTACTTAAATTTTTGTGGTCCATCTCTGAATGTCTTACAATGACTAACCATAATAATATATCAAAAAGCCTTACTTTTGATATTGTGACGGATATTAGCAACACTAAGGGATACTATCATCTCTAAGCCGATACAGTGACTTGTATGCACATCAACAAATCAATCATTATGTCTACCCATATGTCCATACAAGCAGCGGAGAGAAACGCACAAACACTATGCATATATCTGAGATACTCCCAAAAGTAGGCAATCATCGGTGGAAACAATCATTATGTCTACACATATCTACGTACACGCAGCGGAGAGAAACGCACAAACACATGCATATATCTTATCTGAGATGATCAAAAAAGTAGGCAATCATTGTGCAAGTACCACTCACATATACACGCCTATATTATAGGCTATAGGCGTGCATCTGTAGTTATAGCTGGTGAGTTTATAGCTGGTAAACAAATAGTAAATTCTAGAAAACGCCTAGAAATATGCAAACGAGGAAACCGAAGAGTATAAAAGCAGCACCAGCTGAGGCATGGCAATCTGTTTGATTTAAGCAAGCTATTGGTTGTGAAGTATCAGTGTTATTCTGAAGTACTTTCATAAAGGCATTTTGCATTATTGTATATTGAAGATATTTATTCAACAGTTTAGCGATACGAACGTTAGTAGAAGGTGTAAAATAAACGGTGTTTCACTAATTCGTTACAATATATTAGTTTGAACTGGCCGGGCCAATAAAGACCTCACATAGACTGTATGTGTCTAAATAGTTACCAGAATTGTGTTTAACGAAACCTCAGTTAGGCATCAGGACTTATGTTATAGAAAAAATGCCATCCCTTTGGAAAATAATAGAAGTTTTCTAGGACATAGCTTACTTTCTGCATTGATATTAGGGAACTCAGCTGCTCCTAATAGGTAGTGCCTCTAACTCAGGAGCGCAGCACAAGAAAACAGAACGTGCTCAAACGTTTCTTCCTGCAGCTCGCACTTCCTACATCTGCTGTTACTGCCGCGGCCTTACTTATAAGCTCATATGTGAGAAGTAGTTAATATGCCTATAGTGAGCCTTAATTATTCTCTTCTTAGAGATTTGAACAACTTTGTGGGTCTAACGTCGTAGGATTTGCGCATTATCTTAGATATTTTGGAGAACCGAGGTGCTGTCCACGCCTTTCTCGCTTGACGGATCATTTGAAATTCCTGTCTCCCTTTCAGTTCTCTCAGACGGATTACTGTTGATTCATAGAGTGCTGCACACTATTTTGCCAATTCATCAGCCTTCTCACTGCCTTCCTTCTCATTATCATCCTCCATTGCTTTATGCATTTCAGGATACATCTTGATGATGTATGGTTTGAAATTATTGCCTTGATCGCCGCCTGACTATCAATATATATATTGACGCCACAGCAGCGTAAGCACGCGTCCTCTAGAATTTCTGCTGCTTTCTTCACTACTAAAATTTCCTTCTGAAATATACTGAAGTGAAAGCAATTTTAATTTTATTGAAGGTGGTTGAGTCAGTTTTGGCTTGGTGGGACTACATTTACTCTTTTGAAATCTGTTGCATTGTTCTGATATTCACAAATACCCAGAAAAAATGGCAAAACTCGAAACCTGAAGTAGGTAAGGTTGATAAGGTGTCGATACAAACTTCACAAACTTCTACTCGGAGATATTTTTGTCCATTATGAATGCCTCCAGTGAGTGCCGAGTGCCGAAACATTCGTTGAACCAGATTGGTTCTTAGGATATTCAACTACCCACTTGCTTTCTCTGAAACTTGAGTAGAAGCGAAAGATCCACATTTCCAAATTATGTTAGAATGTCGAGAAACTGTGCGCCCAAAGATCTGAGTCGCTTGTCTACAGTCTTGGATATCTGCTTATTTCTCATTCTGACACTTTCTGCAGAGGCAGCTTGTTGGTATGCGTCACCGCCAGAGCATCGGTAAACGTTTAACTACTCAACGATAAATGCGAAACAACCGCCCCCGTACCAGTTTGCAGCACTCTCAATGCCCTGTCTAACAAAACCAGCTACACAACAATTCTCAGCTTGAGTGGAATCTTTACTCTAATTCCGATAACCTGCTATCCTAGCTTACGAATGAACTTAGCTCTCAAGTGACGCTCGAGTAAGGACAAGGTTTCACAGACACGCCAAACAAAAACTAACCTCACAAGTGGTGCACAAGTGGTGATCTTCATCAAAATCAACAGAGTAGGGACCAAATTTTTGTGAAAGGTGACTATCTGCAGGCCCCATCCTACTCAAAGTAATAAGATAATAGAACAGGAAATTTTAAATTGGAGTGGATATGGATTAACTGAGTGCCTTCCTTTTATTAAAATTCATATAGCTCATATCGCGCCTAATCTGGGACCACCCTTTGGAGCTTACCTCAAGCATGAACAGAGTAGGTGACAAATTTTGGTTTCAGAATGCAATATAAAAGTCGTCCACTCCTAAGAGTAAACAGATAATTTTGTAAAAATTTTCTATTAAGAATTGATTTTGAAAAAAGGAGACCTGGCGAGTTGGAGTTGGGTGCCTTTTAACGGGTATTGACATCCAACAAGTTGCGCTAGTTGTCTCTTTGTTGGGAAACTGTAGTCAACGGTTTTTTAAATACTTATATCACTTTTTCCAAAATAAGGCAAGGAGAGTTAGATCGTGCCGAATCAGGACCTATATTACATGTAACATCAGGAGTGTTAAATTTTAAATTAAAATTTCAACAGGATTTGATATCGTAGATAATAGATATGTTAAGTCGCAGTTAGATACCTCTGCACGATTTTCCATCAAAAGGGTCGCAGAGTTGAGATGAGTACTATAACAACTTTCGACAAAATCTAAATCACAAAAGAAAGCCCATATGAGCTGACTATCTATCGAATGATTAGGAGAGTACTATGACGAAATTCAACTCAAAAGCGGCGCCCGAAATAGGGCTTGTCTTGCACCAAACATTAAGCGTACATAGTGTGGACGTAAAATTCTTGTGAAAGCGCGTATGTTTCGGGCCAACGCTACTAAATGCAATCAGCTGTCCCGTGGAATGTACATAACAAAGAGTCTTCTCGTTGGCGCCCGAGCAGTGACCAGTGACATCAATATTTTTTTTCAGAGCAAAAATGCCTTGGGCATAACTGCAGTGAAAGTAATCATATAGTCTGTTTGAATTAAGTATGAAATGGCCTATCCAGTTGCGGTTAGATACCATCCCCGTGTACACAGTAGGAGTCACTTTCCTCTACTATTTGAAGAGTTGAATAATTTCTATCGTAGACTTCGACAAAATCCATTTTACGAAAGGAATCTTATGGGGATTGGCAATTCTTCGAAGGGTTAAATGGATAGATTGGTTACACTATGGACTCATTCAGTCTATATGAGGTCATCATGAACGACCTAGTTCAAACTAACTCAACCTAAATGGACGGATGTTTTGATAAAATGCATCTCACAAGTGGCGCCCGAGCAGAAACCTTCATTGCATGCAGCATGAAAAGTTCACGCGACGAATTTGTGTTATATGTGCTCGTGCTTAAGGCCAACATTCCTAATTGAAGCAGAAAATTTAAAGGGCAATTTTCAATAGGAACTGAGATCAAACAAATTAATATACTCAGTCGCTGTTTGAGACCGTTCGCATGCATTTAAGAGAGCCTATTTGGCTTCACTATTTGCGAAGAAGAAGAATTGGAGAGTTGGATAAAACAACATTGCAAAAAAAGCTCACTAGATCTAACACACATTAATTTTTCAAACTTTTTGACAAACTAATCTACATAGTTTCTCATTGTTTTTGGAAACAAGATCGTATGTCAGACCAAGTGCGATAGCACTTGATTTTTGTATATATTTAAGTTATACTTTGGAGGCGAAAATAACCTTGGCACCTTTAAAAGCTGCTGTCGTGCGATAAACAGTACTTAAAAGTCCTTTTCGCATTTTTCCCTTTTTTATGGTGACACAGCCTTGCACATACTTTTTGACTTTCTTTATAAAAAAAGCTCACCCCCACTGCACTTTGGTGGCAGCTAAATAAGATCCTCAACACAAGAAAAAAAAACGCTTGCCATTATCCGAAATATCTCTTGGCAATTTTTGGCATTTCTGCTATTTCTTCATCTTCTTATATCCTTACAAAATTTAGTATTCATGCACACTTCAATTCTCACAATTCCCCTTTTTGCATTGCATCTTTTGCAGTTTTATTGTTTGGCCCAAAAGCACATTGGCCACTAGGCCCAACAAAATCCCTAACCACTCGTTTATTATATATTCTTCACTTCCTCCAAATCCTTAAACCATCATTCCACGCACACAAACATGCCCACAAAACATATCATACTTTATCGCTTGCATATCTGCAAATATTTGCTTGTTTGGCACAATTGTTTGTCATAAATTGTGTGCGTATGTTTATATGTGTGTGTGTTGCCTGACTGCTTGCCTACTACCATATTGTGCCACTACCTATATATCTCGAATCCTCATATAGAATAACTGCTCTAGTGTAATTCAGCATTCATATGCTTCCATATACATTCTTAGTGGCTGCTGCTGATTTTACTTTTATTTGTTGTTGTTACTGTATGTTGCTGTTGGCAAGAAATCTGTGTCATTCTTTTGTTTGTTTACTTCATTATTTTTCGGTTGGTAGCAAGTGCACTTGCACTTAAGTTGGTTGCTTTACGAGCAAATTTTGAATGGTCTGTTGTGGCGTATGAGTAACAATTTTCGGTGATTGCTACATGCTGTGCTGCTGCTGTTGTTGCCATTGTTGTTGTTGTTGCTCATTCATTCTTCATCTTTTATAGCAGTGCAATTGTGTGCGAGGAAGTGAATATGCATTCGACATGTTTGTAGTGTGTGTATGCTAGGAGACGCGTATGTAAAATGGGCGTAAAAAGTGATTTAATTGGATTTTTGTATGAAGAGTTTTAAATCTTTTTGTTTGACGTTCATATATCATTTTTGGTTATTTATCTAGGGCAAGTGTGTTATTGAACGCGTTTCCCCTGCTACTTCATAGTCACAAGAAATTCAAGTTTCTGATCATGAAAGTAAGATTTTTACGAAAGCATAAAAAAGTAAATAAAGAAAAGAGAAAAAATTACAAAAATCTATTTGTCTCGATTCAAGGCTCTACCGTTAACAGTTAAGGCTCTAAGTAGGTTATATTGTTTACAGAGCACTACTGTAGTTGTGTTTATCTCTTGAACCAATCCAAATGAGTCACTATCGTTTCGTACAATGATGACTGCACAATCATTGCCACAGACCCAGGCCCATACATCGATGAGCTTTGTAATAAAATAAACAGCTATATACTTCATCTCTCCAGTTTCTGCGCCTCGCGAAGCCTGACATTGTCAACGACCAAGTCATTGGCGACCTTATTTACAATATGGACGCGCCAAATGTTACCCATATTGAATATCCACGTAAACGGTATTACGCTACCGACCCAAAAATATTGGGTGTCACGCTCGATCAGGATCTACATTTTGGAGCGCATGCAACCGCAATTGTTCCTAAAATCCAGAGCCGTAATAAAATCCTCAAATCACTTGCCCGTAGCACTTGAGGTAAAGATAAAGAAGCGCTAATTACCACTTACAACGCAATTAGCCGGCCGATTGCATGCTACGCGTCTCCGATATGGTCGGCAAGCCTAAACGTTAGTCATTGGAAGAAAATACAGGCCTGCCAAAATCTTGCCCTCAGAACCGCTGCTTTCTAATGTCCTCAGACCACCACCTACACAATGAGGCGAGAGAAATCTCCATTAAGGAGTGAAATGAATTTCTATACAAACAGTTTCTGTTGAATACCCAGAAACCTTGGCATCCCAACAGACATCTGATTGATGAGGTACACCTCCCAGGGCTTAAGGGGTTCACCTCCGTAAGCATTATGAGGAAATACGAAACCTGAGAACACAGCCGTATGAAGCAAAAAAGCACAAGCAGGTCCTCAGTGAAATCCAAAAACAGGCATCGGACCTCTGTGTGACGAATTGTCCCGCGAATTCAGTTGTTAAAGAAAAATACCCAGAACTCCCAGAAGAGGAACGCACTATCCCTAGGGCAACACGCATCACTCTAGCTTAACTTCGATTTGGGTACTGTAACAGGTTAAGCCCTTACCTATCCAGAATCAACCCCGATATAAAAAAGGTATGTTCTGCTTGTATGTATCCCCACATGACAACAACCATCTCTTCAATTGTAATGTGGAACCGACGCCTCTAACACCTCTGTCACCATGGTCCACCCCTGTTGAAAAGCACGTTTCCTTGGACTGTCGTTGATGACAATTTGTGATCGGTCGCACCTATTGAAAGGGGCGAAGCACTGCTACAACAACAAAACAACGAAGATTTTGTTTTTTGCAACTCCGAATGGCACCTGCAAAGCTGAATTTCACTAAGAAGCTTTTCATGGCAGAAATATGTATACTCGGAGTGTTTGCCAAATAACTTCCGAGGTCGCCCCCAACTATAGAAATGAATTTTTAATTGAAAAAACTTTTTCCAAATTTGTGATGTTATTTTACTCGAGAGTTGAGCCCAGAGCCCCGGTATTGTGGACGGAGCACGCCACCACGGTGGCCGCTGTGGTAAAATTACAACAGCTGGGACATTTGCGCAAAATTTATTTCTTAGCGAATTTGCTTTTTTCTTCGCTATGAAAATATTTTACTGTTCACAAAAGCGATAGGAATGAAAATATGTAGATACCTATGAATGTAAGCCCTAACCATTACTCTTTTCTGCCCTCATCCTCCCGGAAATCAAGCGACATTTCCGTTTACCACATAAAACTATTAACACCATCTACACTCTCATCATATATGTCCCAGCACTACTGTATGTTTGTATGTACTCATCAAAATGCAAATACGTATGTAATTGTACAAATCTTTTTCATATACTAAGCTGGTATTGTGGCAGATTAGCGTAAAAATATGTTTAGAAGCAGCTTGATATTTAAGTTATAAAAACGGAACCGCATACATGCATAGCTGAGCTTGTATAAGTGTTTGTGTGAGTGTAATTAAGCTTATCACGAGTCCCCAATGGATGTCCGGCTAAGAAATGCGTTTTGTACGTGCTTATCTTATTGCTGTGGCAGGATAATGTGGAAGAGGGAAAAAATAATATTTTATTTTATTATGGAGATGTGTTAGTGTAGGTTGTGCAGGGACAATCATAAGAGAAAATTACAAATAAATAATAAAACAAATCCATTCTCAGAAAAAATTAGTTTAGAGGCAATGTAAATGGAAATAAAACCCCAGAAAAAAATATAATTAGCAAGGTTAGTTAGTTAAACTGGCCGGTGCATGAGGACCTCATATAGACTGAATGAGTCCGTAGTGTTACCAGCAGTTTGTTTTGACGAGCAAACTGAAAAACCCTATCACAACCAGGACCTATGTTATAAAATAACTCCGTGCTCTTGGCAAATACTAGAAGCTTTCTTGACTTAGCCAATGCTGCTTCTAGATCTGACAGCTTTATCACTCCTAATAGCCTTTTTTTATTGGACGTTGGGGTAGCGCACTACCCTCAAGTGGCCCAATGAAACCAGGCTAATCCTGTTCATGTGTCCGCACCCCGTGGGACCGCCGTTAGGCATAACGTCACGGGGGAAAGGCGATTTAGTCGCCACTACTTCGTATGCGCATTTCTCTGCGCTCCCTTTCAGCATGCATCAATTTCGTCATAACTATAAAGGCCATCTTGCTCACAGCAGTCCAACAATCTATTTGTCCGCACATTCGGGAACTAAATTCCTAATGGAAGGCTCCTCTCCAAAAACTCTGTGTACAGAGAGTCTTTCGCCGTGAAAACGAGGGCAGTGAAACATTACATGTTCTGCGCTTTCCAATTCGGAGGGACAGTGTGGACAGAAAGGATCCTCCTCTATCCCACGCTTATGTAGATATTCCTTGAAGCCGCCGTGCCCGCTCAATATCTGTGTGAGGTGGTAATTTAGTTCGCCGTGTTTTCGCTCGTACCATTCCGCTATATTCCGAACTAGCATGAAGGTCCAGCGCCCTTTTCTCGATTCTTCCCACCGTTCTTGCCACCTAACTATTGTTCGTGACCTTGCGCTTTTCTTAGCATCTTCAGATGGTCGGCTGATTCCAATGCCATACAGATCGGCCATTTCACCTGAGAGTAGATCTACTGGGATTTTCCTGGATAAAACATGGATCGCGTCGTCGGACACCGTCCGATAAGCACATGCTATTCGTATAGCAGTAATACGGTAGGCTGCTAGTATATCTTTTTGGTGGACCATTTTAGATCCGTGCCATACTGGTGCTGCATATAATATTATCGAGCTGGTTACGTTGGATAATAGCTGACGGGTAGCTTCGCCTGGGCCGCCGATGTTGGGCATTATTCGCGTTAGGGCTCCACTAACTCTAGAAACTTTCTCCCCCACCGCCCTGAAGTGCTCCTTAAAAGTTAGTTTTGAGTCAATGATTACTCCTAGATATTTCAAGAAAGGCTTTGAATTTATTTGATAATCTCCTATGGTTAGGACTAACTCATCCACAGTCCGCTTTGAGCTCACCAAAACCACTTCTGTCTTATTGCTAGCCATCTCCAGCCCCATGTTCGTCAGCCATTCCTTTATTCTTCCCACGGCGTCATTACATAATGCTTGGAGCAGATCAAGTTTCTTGGCCACTGCTACTACGACAATATCATCTGCATAGCCGACAATTTCCGTGCCTCCGGAAGGTCGATTTGTAGCACACCGTCATACATCGCATTCCAAAGCGTTGGACCTAGAACAGATCCCTGAGGGACACCGCCCGTGATGTTGTGCTTTCTTGGTCCCTCATCCGTATCAAAAAGGAGTACTCTGTCGCTTAGATAGCTACCAATTATTCGGAGCAGGTAAGCAGGTGTGCCAAAAGTTTCGTAGCGCTGTCATTATCTGCATATGCCCTCGGACCCAATATAGATGTATGCTTCTCCCTGTACCGTTTATCCCTCCAGAGACTGCTTACGCTCTAACACACTTTAAGATGCTGTGCTATGCTAGACTATTGCCTTAATTGCTGCTTGATTGTCAATATAAAAGTTAACACGGTGAGTTTTGCACTTGAAAAATATTTCATTGCTTATAGTGAAATTCTAAAAATGAGAAATAATACGCTTTGAGCTAAGTTTTGACCTAGAATTGATCTCATATATGAAAGGTGTGTCAGAGAACTTTTTGACAACTAAAACTCATTATTGTTGAAATTGCTGATAAAGGGTATTGAATATAAGCTGCAATTAATGCAAAAGAAACATGCAATCATATTTATTTAAATCATCTTAATAATCTTTGACTTATTTATACATTTTCAATTTATTATTCTACATTTTGA
>JARSSU010020102.1:0-22690 GCA_029619165.1 Eurosta solidaginis
TATTTATTAAGGCTGCTGTTACAACACCAACCATCTTTTCAATTGTAATGTGGAACCTACGCCTCTAACACATATCTCCCTATGGTCCGTCCCTGTTGAAACAGCCATTTTCCGTGGACTCCCGTTAGAGGACTTTGATGACAATTTGTGAGTGGTCATTCCCATTGAATGGGGCGAAGCACTGTTAATACAACAACAACAACAACAATAGCGAAATATTTTACCAAGTAACATATGACCTTGCAAAAACTAAGAGAACGTCCTGATTGCCAGGAAAGAAAACATCATTAGGATTATCTTATTTATGTATCTTATTTTAAAAGGTTTTACTCTTTAGAGAAACAAAAAAATGCTACAAACTCACTAATCTGCTAGACGTGTTTTTAGTTTACGCAACGTTTATATAATTTCAACGCGACACAAACAAGCGCAACCTGCAAGAAAAGTCACTTCCAACAGCACCGCTCATTGGGGAACGTATATTGAAACATCCAGACTATTTCCAAGTACATAACCCTTTTACTGTTTGTGATCTCTGCAATACGCGTGTACATGGTGGACATAAAGACAGCTCGTTGGCTGATCATATGCGCCCCTATATCTACAAATTATGCTAAATTTTCGGAAGTCACCGTCCAAAGCCCGAGGGCTGGCTGGAAGATCGTCTTTGAACAAAGATCAAAGATATCGTTTGCGGATACTTACTTACTTTCTTAATTGGCGCTTAACCGTTTAAACGGTTATGGCCGTCCAACAAGGCGCTTCTTCTCCCTGCCATCCGGGGCCAATTGGTCACACCAAGGGAGTTTAAATCGTTTTCCACCTGGTCCTTTCAGCGGAGTGGGGCCGCCCTCTACCACTGCTTCCATAGGCGGGTTCCGATAGAAACACTTGTTTGGCCGGAGCGTCATCTTTCATTCGCATAACATGGCCTAGCCAGCGCAGCCGCTGCGTTTTAATTCGCTGGACAATGTTGACGTATGCGTATAGCTCGTACAGCTCATCGTTAAATCTTTTTCGGTACTCGCCATCGCCAACGCGTAGATATCCAGAAATCTTTCGAAGAACTTTTCTCTCGAACACTCCCAGAGCCATTTCATCTGATTTTGTCATGGTCCATCCTTCTGCACCATATAGCAGGACGGGAACGATAAGTGACTTGCAGATTATGATTTTCGTTTGCCGAGAGAGGACTTTACTTTTCAATTGCCTACCTAGTCCAAAGTAATATTTATTGGCAAGAGTGATTCTTCGCTGGATATCAGAGCTGATTTTGTTGCTAGTATTGATGTTGGTTCCCAAATAAAGGAAGTATTTTTCTATTTCAAAATTATGGCTGCCAACAGTAGTGTGGTTGCCAAGGTACATCTTTGCTCGATGACAGCAGGTACTTCGTTTTGTCCTCATTCACCATCAAAGCCATTTTTAGCGCTTCTTTTTCCAGTTTGGAGTAAGCAGAACTAACGCCGCGGATGTTTGCTGATAACCTCGTATAAATGGCCCGGTCAATCCCCACACGAGTTGATCGATCTTCCAATCAACAGATGTTAGCAGTGGTAAATAAAAATAGGAGTTTATCTATTGTATCATAGTTGTATTATCTGCAATTGGGATTATATATGTTTCAGTAAAAAACTGTGAGCTACATTTAGGATACTAAAACGCGACGAAATATTTATATATATATTTTTTTAAAGATATTTGTAGAACGTCGGAGCAGGATTTTTTCCCACATTATAGAAACCTTTATTTCAGCGAGATAAAAAAACTAAAATATACTCAAAAGGATAAGGTGAAATGCTTCCTATCGCTAACACAGAAGCAAGCAAGGAATTGCTTTCTGGTATTTTAGCAATGATGCATTGCATAATGTTCGGATTGCAATTTATTGATTCACGAAATTCATTGTAAAGCCCGATGCGAGGTGGTGGTAAAGTCGCAGGGGGCAATATATGACGATTTTGCAATAAATCAATTGTATCTTGACCCCGAAGATGATTGAGAACCGATTGAGTAGCGTTGATTTGTTAATTACATCCACCGCCGCCTGGTGAAGGGCAATTTTGCTGTGGGGGAAATTGCAAACGGTTTGCATTTGCCGTTGCGATTGCTTCATATATGGTTGCTTTTTTTGGGTCTTCAAGGTCTGGCCCCCGACTAGGAAGTGTTGGGGGGTAAGTGGCTCCAAGTTGGACGGGTCATTCGAAAAGGGGTCGGGGTAGGGCGTTGAGACAGGATTCAACCCTACAAAGGAGGGTACTAAACTTTTTAAGGGTGAATTTATGATCCGATGCGATCTTTTTGAAATGAGTTTTGAAACTATTGACTCCCGCTTCCCACAGCCCGCCCATATGAGGAGCAGTTACTGGTAAGAAATGCCATGTGAGGGTTTGGTTGCGCGCGTCAACGAGGAATGCTTTAAACCACGAGCATAGAGCTCTCGATGCTCCGAAAAAGTTCGTCCCGTTGCCGGAATAGAGATTTTTCGGGCATCCTCGTCTGGCGGCAAACCGACCAAACGCTGCTGGAAACGCTGCGCTAGTAGCCTCTAAATGGTTCGCCTTATTCGAAAAGCAGACAAATAAGCAGTCGTAGCGCTTGGACATGCGGCATCCTCGTCCGCTGTAGGACTTAGTATCTGTCCGCCAAAATCCACGCCGGTATTTGTAAATGCCCGAGAAAAGGTATTGCGTTCCGCCGGGAGATTTCCCATGAGCTGTGTTGGGGAACGTTTGCGGAAAGCGTGCTGGCCTTGCAATTATGGATGATGGCTCGAATCGTGTTTTTGACCCGCGGTTTCGAATACTGCGTGCGTAGGAGCCGCAGAATTAGCTGGTTTTCGCCGTGCAAGGAAATGTTGTGGACAAACTGGAATACAAGGAAAGGTCCCTGGACGCTTTGAGACGGCTCCCACTTACGTTACGTGACATTACTTTCATCGATAAAAGGATCTAGAAAAGGGATTTCGTTTTGGCCACTATGGGTTTTCCAGCTCTCAGCGAGCTCACTTCCTGGGCATAGTGGTTTTATCGTTATGAGACGGCTAGTCGTAGTCTTGATTAATTTAGGCGAAATCTGGCGAGACTCTGCTTTAAAAGTGGTTTTTGTTTTTGGATGAGTTCTCTACGAGAATCTCAGGATGTAGGAAATAATCCGCAATGGTCTTGACAGGTCGGAAAATCGATCGAGAATATCCCCGCTAATCTGTCCATAGGTGTATGTTTAATGTGCCTAAATTCAGGTTCTCCATCATTGTTTCTAACGTTTTGGCCAACAAGACAGCACCACATAATTCTAATTGTGGTAATGAAATTGTCTTTACTGGCGCTACTCATGTTTTCGCCATGAGCAGACTAACATAGATATGATCGTTTATCTTAGCTCGTACGTAGACCGTAGCCGCGTAGACTTTTTGGGATGCGTCACAGAAGCCGTGAATTTCGATGTCGTTGGTTGGAATAAAGTGTATCCACCGAGGTAACCGAATCTCGTTAATCGCGGGGTACTCCTGCAAAAAAGTTTGCCATCGATCTAGAGTAATTGTAGATACCGTTTCGTCCCAATACGTCCCCTCCAGCCAAATGTTCTGCATGATAATCTTAGCTACGATGATAACTGGGACGAGCCGAACCAAGAGGACGAAGAGTTTGGCGATTTTCGATTGATTTCGCGGTAAAATAGAAATAATCGGAATGGGCGTTCCAACGGATACCTAGGGTTTTTACCATGCTCGAACTCCAGAAAGTCGTCCGTAAGCCGGTGAGGTTTGAGTATTCCCTGAGGTATCCTGCTGCAGTTGGATGTTCATTTTCGCAGAGGGGATCCTGCTGACTTTATTGCAGCTGTTATTTCACCGAGAGCTTTGATTGCTGACGCAATACTATGCCCGCCTGTATCATCGACGTACATCCTGTTTCTCAAGATATGCGACGCGATTGGCAGCGACGACTCGACGTCATCTGCAAGTTGACGTAGTGTTTTGATCGCCAGATAGGGGGCAGAGTTGACCCCAAAGGTTACCGTATTGAGTTCATATATGCTGATAGGATCACCTGCTTTGAAGCGAAAAACTATTCATTGGTATTTTGTTTGGTTTTCCTTTCCCCAGATTTGCCTGTACATCTTCTCTATGTCACTATTAAAAACGTACTTGAAAATTCTCCATCGGAGGAGTAGTATTGTCGAATCGGCTTGAAGTACTGTGTTTGTAGGACATCGTTCAGGCTCGTGCGGTTGGAAGTCGGGCACAATGCGTTGAATACGAACCTTACATTATTCGCTATGCTCTCCTCTTTGATTACCGCATGATGCGGTAAGAAATGGCAATCAGTTGATTGTGGTTGTATTATGTTGTGTACCTTGGAAATGCCCTAATGTGTCGTATTCTGTCAATACACTGTTGTCTTCCGTCCGTAGGGCCAGTGTCTTGGCTAGGCGCGTATCGTTTCGATAGAACTGAGAAGAGACGCTCTTAAGAGATGGACCCAAACAGAGGGTTTTTGGAGTCTTGTTTGAAGGGAAGGGCGACGGTGTATCTGCCATCAGAATTCCTTTCCTTTGTGGTTTTATATAGTGCCTCGCAATAGGCATTATCTTCAGTCAGGGCCTCTTTCGTAGGTATATTTCAAGTTCCCAGAAAGCGGTTAGTTGCTTGTTTAAGCTGATTTCATTAAAAAAGATAACCCGGGTATTAGTTGGGTGAGGTGCTTCTGCACGACCGGTTAAAATCATAATCGATTACGGTTTCTTGGGCGAGAAGCGTATTTAAAACGTTCTTCCGCATGCCCTGTAGGAGTATCTGAGGATAGCTGTCGCCTCCATATATGAGGTCGACTGATTCATTAATGAAGAACTTCTTATCCGCCAAGATCAAATCAGGGAAGGCTTGGCGAGTCGTTGCACTAACTTGGCAGGTCGGAAGGTCCCCTGTTAATTGAGAAGGGACTAGAACCACTATGTCAATGCTTTCTATGGGGTCTGTAAGAGAACCTAACCTAATCGAACATGATTATTTTACCTGTGCGGATAGCGTATTATTTATTCCCGAGACTTGCACATGTAAATGTTTGGATGGCACGTTTAATCTCTTCTTTAGTCTTTCTTTTATGAAGGAGCATTCGAACACAGAGTCAATCAGCGGTCTGGCGGAAATTTTCACTCCATTATAGTGTATATTAACACGTGCTGTTCCTAATAGCACCCCCTTAGTTGCATTAGCATGACACGAAGAGACGTTATTAATATTCTCTTTCCTTTTTTCAGATTCCAGCTTTGCCCTATCCTGTTGTGAGGTTGAAGGTATGTTGTCGGTGACGTTTTGAGTCCACCTTTGGGGAGTTGTATTCGGTTGTGCTGCCGGAAGAAGGAGGAAGGTGTTGTGCCTTGCGTGGCACGAGCTGCAATTAAATGGGCTAGTGCATCGTATCACTGTGTGTCAACCCGACAATCAATTCTAGTTGCTGTCTGACAAAATATATTTTCCCTGACGTGGACAACCTACGGAATTTTTGGCAATTTCGTAATTTGTGCTCCGTACTGTTGCACATCTTACATGCCAATTCTGGTACGCTGGCTTGGTAAATCCCAAGTTTTGTAGAAGTTTCCCTAGAATTCGAATTTTGACTTTTGGGTGCTTTTGTGGTTTTGCTGCCCTTGAGGTCAGAAACCGTCTCTAATGATTGGACAGGAGTTGTCCATATCCTCCCATTCCGGGATATCTGTTTTCCTTTCCAGTGTGTGTTCCCAAACAGCCAAGGTAGATTCAGGGAGTTTTGTTGAACACAAGCACGATATAATTGCATCCCAATTAGTGATGTAAATCTTATGACATTGCAGCGCAGATATGCAATTGTTTATCTCACGTTTAAATTTTTAATTGAGTTTCCACAATGCTGTTCGACTGCCGTCAGATTAAATAAAAGTTTTAGTTGCGTGTGGACTACGATACGCTTATTTTCGTACCTGTCGCTTCAGTTTTTCCAAGCGGTTATAAAACCCTCGTTTGTTAATGAACACCTTCCCACTATTTCTTTTGCTTCCCCTTGCGTTTCTTGTTTTAGATAATATTATAGTGTTAACTACTTTGTACTCTTTAATTAAATTTTTTAAATAATTTTTATTGAGTTTTCGTGTTAACTTAAAATTTTTGAATAACTTCAAAAAAAAAGAAAATTCTAATTAGTTGGAAAATATTTAAACTCAAAAATAAATAACATAATATTTTTAAAAAATAAATATTTATATATTTGGTTAACCACCAAATATATTGGCGATTCTACCAACGGACATAAATTTTTATATAAGTCTATACTTACTTATTACCGAATGTGACGCTTTACGTATCGCAAAGCTATTGACCAATAAAATACCGCAAATAAAAGTGCAACTAAGTGACGTGCTATCAAAAAAATTTTGTTTTAGTTACCTGAACCAACTTCAGAAGATATAATTTAATTGGATGTACATATATATTACGTCTGATGGGTCAAGTAAAAACACCATCATCACAATACATCAGTGCTATGACAAAAACCCTTACCACTAACAAAGCTCTAACAAACAAATATGTGATTTGTGAATTAATATACTAAAAAATAAAATAAAGCAGATTTAATATCTATAAGAATTATTCAATGCAAAACTCAATGAATTTAAATTAAACTTCCACTTCATTTTAATAAAAGATACCAAGAAATTGTGTACCTAAACGAAAATCGTGTTTATTAATAACAAAACTAGGAAGCTTAAAATAATTTTAAAGAACCGCTGACCCATTGACATTATATTTTCACGTCCTATCTGATATTTAAATCAACATTGAAGAACTGAAAGAATATGCGAAAATGTTTGAATTAGACTAACGCACATCATTTGCTGTCGTATATATTAAACTTAAAATTCATTAAGATAATACCACTAATTCCTCCCTACAATTCATTCATATATCGAAGTATTTTAATACTCAACGAAACATCGTCATTTTGTATACCATTTGTTGGAATCACTCGTAACCTTTAACGTCCTCTTCATTAATTACAAAGCCATTGCATAACAAAGCCATTGCATAGACAGAAACAACGATGTATTTAATTGTCATCACGTCAAAAAAACGCAATTGATTCGCTTAAAATCTTTACAATCATCAATCAACAACTTATTAATTTTAATATTTCTTTTTATTAAATTTAATTTTATGTAAGTATAATTTTTATTTTAATATTAAATTTAAAATTTTCAATTATAATTCAAATTAAAATTTGAAACCCTTAAATCTTCAAATTTATTTTAAGATTATTTTTATATTTTAACAATTTTATATAAGTTATTTAAATTTACTTTTTTTTCTAAAAAGAAATATTTTATTTAAATTGTTAACTCCCTTTCCAAAAAAATTCTTAAATATTTTCTAATTTTCAAATTTTTCATTTAAATTTTTTTTCATATGGTGCTGCGGTCACCAATACGAATTCGTAATTTTACAATTGTGAGTATGTTTTTGTTAAAGTTCTTCGTAAATCTAATTTAGAATCACCTTATGAAGGACCTTTTAAAGTTATCTCTAAGAAACATAAAACATTTACAATTCAATACAAAAATACTATTAAAAATATTTCAATTGATTTACTTAAACCAGCAAACATACTTATTAACACTAATTTAAATAAAAATACATTAAACAACAAAAAACAAAAAAAGGTTACATTTAATATTAATTAATAATTTGTTTGTTTCAAATTTTCTTGGAGGGGGAGTAAATATAGTGTTAACTACTTTGTACTCTTTACTTTAATATTTTAAATAATTTTTATTGAGTTTTCGTGTTAACTTAAAATTTTTGAATAACTTCAAAAAAAAGAAAATTCTAATTAGTTGGAAATATTTAAACTCAAAAATAAATAACATAATATTTTGAAAAAATAAATATTTATATACTTGGTTAACCACCAAAAATATAATTTCTCAACATCCTTAAGATCGGGATTGAGAATTTAAATGGCCTTGAAAGGTCGGCCAGGAAAGGTAGTCGCCTTTAAATACATCGGTACGAATTTTATGTCGGCGTGAAGAACCTTCATCTTTTGCTTCATCTTTTCCAGGTTATGGGGTGATAGTTTCGACTTCAGCCGCCACTGCATACATGCATTTCAGATAGCATGCGAAGCAACTTTAATTCTTATCCACAGGTCGCTGGTTCATATCCTTCTCGAAGGACCAAATGTTGCGGGGCATGTGGCACCCGGGATAATCGGGCGCGGTGCGCGCAAATAAAAGAAATAGAAACAAGAATTAATAACGAGTGATAATGTTTATTTGAAGATATACACCAACAAGAATCACTGTGTGGAATAAGAATTAATTACTTCAAGTACAAAATGGCAAATTCAAATATAAGCACAATTCCAAAATATTAATTGCAAAGTGTTAAAATTAATTACAATGAAAATGAGAAATGTGGTTGGTTGTGGATAACTCACCTGGAGACAGTTGATGGCTCGTCCGTAATATTTACGCTGGTCGCCTCAACAGCATATTCTTGCTGAACTTTGATGTTAAAATTTTGACATAGAAATTGTAAAAATATTTATGAGAAATAAAAATATAAAGATGGAGCGCAATTAAAAATAAAATAGATTTAAGACGCGATACCCCCCGAAGAAATTGTAGGTCGAGCTACTCTTCTAATTTGCGTCGTGCTCCCTTCTAATTTTTCCTACAAATTGGCGGGACGGGACCTATGGGACCGAATGGCATATGAGTTTTCACTGAGAGCTTTTCATGGCAGAAATACACTCGGAGTGCTTTCCGAATACTGCCTAAGGGCGACCCCGCTTAGAAAAATTGTATTCTAATTGAAACAACTTGTTTCTAAAATTTTTGATGTTGCTTTGTCCGGGCGTGAGCCCAGGATCTTCCGTGTGGTAGGCGGAGCACGCAACCATCACACCACGGCGGCGCAATTAATTGACTGTGTATTGATAACCTGACTCCCTTTCTTTCAAATCCAATTAAGCTCCACTTTCATATTTTTATTTCTTATAAATATTTTTATAATCTATGTCAAAATTATCATACCAAAGTTAAGCAAGAATATGTATTTATATAAGGACAAATTTTTCGCTGATTTTTCTCCATTTATATAAAGGAAAAACTTTATATTTTTTATTTTTTTTTAGATCTAATTCTGATAGATCTGATCTGAGTTCATTAGCGACCACGCGAGCTTTGTTTTTTAAATTGCTTAAAATTTTAACTTATTATTGAGAATGCATGAACTTAACACCGGCTTATAATAATTGAATATACAATTATTATGTTTTTTCTAAGAGAAACTGAAAAGAAAGAAAGAAAAATTTACTGTCATATTGCGATGGTACCATTTCGAAATCCGCCACGTAATCATCATCAGGCAATTTCGTAATGTTCTCAAAGGTTTCACCGAGATTCGAACCGCGAATCACACGGTGAAACTGCAGTTGCCTTAACCACTAGGCTATCGTGATTGTATTTGTTACCTTACTTAATTAAGTTTATCTCATTTCTACACTAACAACACAACTGAGACATTCTGTCTCTATTAATTTGTCTGTTGTGTAGATTTGTTTGTGTAAAGTTTCTTTTTCGTTGCGTATGCGAAGCTTTGTAAACTCGTGCTCACTTTTACATATTTACGTTTGTTTCTTTTTAATGGTGTGTTCAATTTATACTTATTATTAAGAATTCATGAGCTTAACACCGGCTTATAATAATTGAATATTCAATTATTATGTCTTTTCTAAGAGAAACTGAAAAGAAAGGAATGGTACCATCGCAATATGCCAGTAAATGTTTCTTTCAATTATTATAAGCCAGTGTTAAGCTCATGAATTCTCAATAATAAGTATAAATTTAACACGCAATTAAAAACAAACAAATTCAAATTTTAACTTTCACAAAATTGGCAATATATTTAGGACACGTGCCTACACTACCATTATAAATATATTAGCGCAAAATACGATAACCAAAAAAAGTTATAGATTGTCCTGGTCACCTTTAATACTCATCGAGCTTTGCACACAAAATATATTAACTTTGGTAACATAACGGTTGGTTGTACAGGTATAAAGGAATCGAGGTAGATATAGACTTCCATATATCAAAATCATCAATATCAAAAAAAAAGGTTGATTAAGCCATGCCCGTCCGTCTGTCTGTCTGTCCGTCCGTTAACACGATAACTTGAGCAAATACTGCGATATCACCAATTTCGGTATACGGGCTTATGTGGACCCAGAATAGATTGGTATTGAAAATTAATGAAATCGTATGATAACCGCGCCCACTTTTTACATATATAACATTTTGGAAAACGCAAAATAATACACCTAGAATATTAAAACTTGTGATAAATTCACTTTTACAAATATTTTTAGGCATACATCGCAAACCGTTAAACCTATCATAACAAAATTCGGCAGAGACCTTGCGTTTATTATAGGAAAAGCTTTGAAGAAAAATCGGTTAAGGACCACGCCCACTTTTATATAAAAGATTTTTAAAAGGTTTGTTGACGAATAAAATAAGCTATATCTTTGCAAAAAAGAGCTTTCTATCAATTATATTTACTTTTCCTAGTGGAATTATAACAAGAAATAGGAAAAAATTTAATTTTTTAAAAATGGGCGTGTACGCCTCTTTAATTAATATTAATATTATTATAAATTAAAGGTTCGTAGACTAGAATAATAAGCTATAAAAAAATGTAAAGCGCGATAACCTGCGAAAAGATTTTCTTCTAAATGAAAAAACTTGTTTTCTAAAATTTTTATGTTGCTTTTCCCGGGGCGTAAGCCCAGAATTTTCGGTCTGGTAAGCGGAGCACGCTACCATTTGTATCAATGATATGTTACTTACGAAGTTTTATTGTAAGAGGAAATTGGGAGATATTTTTTTTAATTAGCGGTGCCACTTGATTTGAGACAAGTAATTTATCTGAAATGGACTCTACAATTGAAGTCCACGCTGAGTATATAATTTACGTTTATATCCAAACCTAGACACCCCTAAGCTTTTATTATGAAAGTCCAACAAAACCGAACAAATTTTACGAGAATTGGTAAGACCATAGTTTCTTTGACAGTAGCTATTTTATATCTGCTTACGAAAGGCTGCATTGAGTATGTCTAGCTAATGTGATTCAGCTTTCATATGATTTAAGATTGGTGGCTTTTCTGGGTATATATATTAGACTTCCTTCCTTGCTAATTCTGAAAACTTTTGCGACGAGTTTCAGTCTATAGAAATGATCGTTTAAACAGATCCGGGAGGTGTTTATTTTTCTGATAAAATATTTCTTAATCGATCGAGATTTTAATAGCCACATATATCGTAAAATATTTTTAATTACAATATAATGTTTTTCCAAATACATAAATAGGTACGGAAAATTTTTAGATTTAGGCTTTGTGGTTGACGTATCAAAGCAACAAGAAAAATCATTAAAACCAGGTAAGTGAATCACGAGTGTACCATCTGCTTCCTGGCGCCCCCTCGGTAAAGTTGGCTTCTTCGTAGCCAACTTCCCAAGCAAGCCAAAAGCATGTATACTAGGGATATGACTTTTTTTTAATAAAAAATACCTATTACTAGAGGATGAGAAATGGTGAAAATACAACAAATATTATGTTCTTTCAAATATTTATTGCAAAATCCTTACGCAGGGAACGGCATTTGTACACTGAGAAATAATGCTTTACGTTTCAGTTCATATTCCATCATTTATTCAAATATTTAATTAACCTTAAAACATTACTGTGTGCCCTGTGTATGCAAATCAATTAAAATATTGTAAATTTAAAGAAATAAACTTTAAGTTTAAAGTACTAGGCGTTTTGTACACATGAACTATATCCCCAACTGCCTTCATCGCTCGCTCCGCGCAGATATTACTACTGTTGGTTAATAATGGCGGATTCCTGTTTCACCCAGTGTTTTAGAAAACTTGTGTGCTTTTTATACTTAACGAGCGATTGTTCCAATAATGCAAAATCATCTTCATGAAATCGGTGGTCAGAGAACCAAACATCGTACCATGTACTGCATATAAATCTGCAAACTGGAAGTAATAGATCCTTACAATTCGGCAGGAGAATAAAAGATAAATTGCCATTGCCCTCGAATTCCATAGAGAGTTACTTAATGGCGGCAAGCGTTTGAATTGTATATAAGGAAACTCACTGGTTTTCTCGTAATACCTGAAGGTTTTTCCCAGCTCAAACAAATATTGCATATCGTCACGCCATTTAATATTCTCTACCTGTAACCGCTTATTATTTTGTTTAAAGCTGTTTTTCAGATAGTCGTAGTCAGCTATTAGATCCGAAACAAAATCGTACGCAATATTTGGAGAAGATGTTTTGCCATTTAATAATTCATCCATTGCATGTCTTAAGATAAGATCAAGAACATGGTGCTGAAAGCCAATATAATGTGGCTGAGGTAAGGAAATACTTATGTATGTTTGTTTAATGGTGTGTTCAGTTTATACCTATATTAAGAATTCATGAGCTTAACACCGGCTTATAATAATTGAACTTCAATTATTATGTTTTCTAAGAGCCTAATGGTTAAAGGCTACTGCAGTTTCATCATGTGATTCACGGTTCGAATCCCGGTGAAACCTTTGATAACATTACAAAATTGCCTGATGATGATTACGTTGGCGGTTTTCGAAATCGGTCCATCGCAATATGCCAGTAAATGTTTCTTTTTTTCCGTTTCTCTTAGAAAACATAATAAATGAAATTCAATTATTATAAGCCGGTGTTAAGCTCATGAAACCTTAAATATAAGTAAGGAAATACTGTTGAAATAAGTTTGCAATAGACTAACAACGCCATTTCGTATTCCATTGTTAAGGTTTGTAGTATCAGAAACTATCATTTTTATCGATTTAAATAAGTCATATTTATGTGAAGTATCTTTAATTTCATTATAAATAGTCGATGCTTTTCCGTTTTCAAGTTCCAGAACAGCCGACTTTACTTCTCTGTTTTAATTTGAACTGAACTTCCTGAACTTCCTTTTTTCCAAACTTTTTACCTTCGATATGTTGACACCAGTATTCTTTTTTTAATTCTTTCTTGAAAGTATTATCTAGTACCTCTGCTGATCTTATGAAAGCTTTGTAAACTGCAGACTGCGAAGGTCTAGGTATTTCAACTCCCGATTGTGCCAGTTCTTAAAAATTTTTGTTGCTTTTCTTGTACTTACGTTGGCTTTTGTTACTAAAACAACGCATGCAGTTGTAAATAATTTTTTTGACATTTTTTCAGGCAGATCGTAGTAGTCGCACTCGCTAGCCTCTTGGTATTCAGTATTTGTTGAAATCACTGACTTTGATCTACCTACTGAACACTCATCACCACTAGGTTGCTGTTGCTGCACCCGCTTAATTTTAGAGGGATGCATTCTAGTTTTTTATTTGTAGTGTATCCTACTTCTCCATTAGACCTTTTTGTATTTGGTATAAATCTTTGTCTTCCTTGCTTAGCCACTCGCTTTTCTCGTTTGTAATGTCAAACGCTTTGCCAAACTCTGTCAAAATATTTATACCATTCGGATACTTCAAAAACTTGCGGTAGTGCCCAAGAAGCTTCACAGTTTTCCGTTCCACCGAAGATTTTGCCATTGCCGGAAAATTGAGTTTGTTCCACAAATCGATTAATTCTTTTGAAATTGTTTTAAATATATTTTTAGAAGATTTTTCGGTGTTGGCCAAGCATTATATCTCCCGACAATAACCGCCTATTTGGGAATCTTACATAGCTCACACAAACTTTTTTCAATATTTGGTATTTGTCGCCGCTTCGTTTTGCTTTTTTCAAATGTAATAAAATTTTTTTACCAATTTTTGGTGTTTTTCTTTATATTGTTATCACTCTTTTTAAAAGACATTTTCTAAACAAAATAAAAAGGGTGGTGTTATTGATTCGACTCTACTTCGCGCAGATATAAGACACACTTACCACTTAAATCTCTGTTAATACTTTTATTTATTTTATAAATTTATTTTTTACATATATGTAATTGCTTATAAATGAGAAAAACGATGAAAGTGGTTGTAACTGTGGATTCCGTTTTAATTGTAGCTTTTCCGATGAAATACTATAAATGATTTTAAGATGACGTTACAAGTAGTGAAATGCTAGCTGAAAGTATTATAAGAGTAATATAATTTTAATTGAAAGTAATATAATTTTAATTGAATATATGAAAATTTATTGAAATATGAATAATCGAACTTTATGAAGATTGAAAAACATTGGTGGATTGTAATTACAACTTTTTGATCTGGTCAAGCACTTTTATATATTCAAGGTCATATGTACATACATGCAAAACATTCAATGTACCCCATGCGGGACTTTTTTTAGAAAAATAAGGTAAATTATTATCATAACCCGTCGTTATTAGTGAAAACACATTGCATGATGCCATGTATATATATTTTTTCCCAAAAAAAATTTTAAGTCATATGCCTAATGTATACACATCTCCGTGTATAATCCCAAGTTGGCAGCGGTTAGAGCCAAAGCCAGAATTGGCAACAACAACAACGTTATTCATTTTTATGTTCTATTTAATCAACCTGCCACTAGACATTTACAGCAACAACGCACAATATTTAAAATTTACAACAACAGTAATACTAATTCATTCCATGAAATATAAATAATAAATACAAGGCGCGACAACATCCGAATAGATTTTAACCCGCATAATTTGAAAAAACCTTTGCTTTAACTTTTACAGCGTGAAAAATACAGTCCATTATATACTTGCATTGAGCTTTTGTTTTGCACTGTACATGAATTTAATGGTGTGTTCAGTTTTACTTAATTAATTAATTAATTTCTAAGAAATATTTAGTTTAACTGGCAAATAATAAACATTCAAACATTTAAATCAAACATTTACTGACATATTGCGATGGTACCATTTCGAAAAACCGCCACGTCATCAACGCCAGGTACCCTGCACATAAAAGCCAAAGTAGTTAGCAAACATTCTAGTTCATTGACTAGAATTTTGTGGCATTATTGATACTAGTTAGTGTATGGGTAGTTAAATGACTAGAATTTCGTGGCATTCATCATACTAGTCAGTTTTAGAATAGTTCATTGACTATACTTTCTGGTGTTATTCATACTAGTTATGTGAATGATTTACTTGACTAAAATTTTGTCTCTCCGACTCGAGGAAATGTGCGGGTGCTTTCTGTAGCCAATTTGCAATGCATACAATGCTAGATATCGTCCCAATCAACGGACACATAAACACAAGACTGACAAGTCGCACCTCCCCGTTACCTCAACAGAGGTAAAATAAGCGATTTAAAAGGCCAAGCCTTCCATATCAATAGTCCCTGGCGGAAACCCTATGCCGATGTCAAAACATAGGGCATCAGCAGCTAATCACATGTTTTCTACTTGTCGTTAAAAGCCTTTGCCATTCCAAAACAACGGAGAATGGCAAGGATAAGTCCACTACCAAAGACCGGAAACGCAGCCAGTATCTACCTATATTATCCGTTTAGTCAGTAACAAAAACGTTTAAAGCCGTTATGATTAACTCATTTAAACGAAATTCTTCAGTTTTCCAGCCATCAGCATGACTTCCGTAAAGTGCATATCACTAACACCTTTCTGCACGCCATTAACACTCATCATAGGACGGTGCTAGTGCAGCTTGGCCTGTTTTGACACAGTCAACCACGACTGGCTCGTTCAAAAGCTTTTGAAAAGGTCAACCACTTCACGTTACTGCAAGACCTGGAAGGGTCTCCTCTTCCCCCAAGTCTTAAAAGGTGGACCACAAATTATCTCTCTGGTCGGCAAGCATCAGTGAAATCCAAGAACGTAACATATAAACCAAGAAGAATTAAATAAAGGGCGCCACAGGGTGATGTCCTATCCCCTTCCTACCTTCACCACCAGGAGCCAGTATCATTTCTTACGCCGATAACTGCAAAATAATGGCCACAGGCCCGGGCCCATAGATCGATGAGCTTTGTAACAAAATAAACAACTATCCCATCATTTCTTCAGTTTCTTCGCCTCGCGAAACCTGAAGTTGTCACCGACCACATCATCGGCGACCTTACTCACAACATGGACGCAGCAAATATCGATCATATTGCACATCAACGTCGATGGAACCACGCTACCAACTGTCTTACACCCAAAATCCTGGGTGTGTCGTTCGATCAGGATCTACATTCTGGAGAGCACGCAGCCGAAATGGTACCGAAAATCCACAGCCGTGATAAAATCCTCAAATCTCTTGCCAGCAGCACTTGGGGTAAAGGTAGAGAAACGCTCGTCACCATTTACAAAGCAATTTTGCGGCTTGCTACGCGTCCCCGATATGGTCGCCAAGGCTAAAGGTTACTGACTGGAAGAAAATACAGGCCTTCCAAAATACTGCCCTCAGAACCGCTACGGGCTTCTTCCCTAGAACACCATCTACAATATGAGGCGAGAGTTCTCCCCATTAGGGAGAGACATGAAATGCTAACCAAACAGTTTCTGTAAACAAGGGGTGCCACAGGGTGGTAACCTATCCCCACTTTTGTTTAGCTTCTACATATCAAAGCTACCTTCGCCACCAGAAGGAGTTACTATCGTTTCCTACGCCGATAACTGCACAATAATGGCCAAGGTGAATTTTATATCACAAAGTCATTGTAAATACCCGATGTTAACTGCATATCTTTATTTGTAGGTTTTAAATTATGCATGCATATGGTCTTGATGTTTTGCTTAAAATAAGCGATTTAGAGAAGGCTGGGCTTTTGTATACTCAGTTCGAGTCACGTGCATATGCAGTATTACGAAAGGTATTTCGTTTGTACAACGGGATGAATAAGCTTTTTTATTAAATTCTATACATTAATTATAGACTCTTAATTTGACTCCTGACGAGTAATCGAAGTGGAACCGAAAGATATAAGCTATGTTCATAGTTTTTATGCTCACAGACCGCACGTAGTGTTGAACAAACAATTAAACCATTGGTTGGCAATCATTAAAGAGTCAAATAAATAATCTACCGGTCCAATTTTTGAAGATTTTCAAGCTCAATTCATGGCATTGGTGGTCGTTATAATCAGTCTACCCCAATCAAAGGTTCAGTTCTAAGCATTCCTCGAGTAGTTTTAATATTTTTTGTTGGCGGTTGTACATTTTCGGAAACCTCAGCGTTAAGATTCTTTCGCAATAGAAGGATAATGTTGAATTTGTTATAGCATAACAAATATTATAAATAAGCATACTTTTATTGATTGTAAATAATAAAATATACTATAATATATATTTTATTCTCAGTTGAGCGAGAGCTCACAGAGTATATACTTTGATTGGATAACGGTTGGTTGTACAGGTATAAAGGAATCGAGATAGATATAGACTTCCATATATCAAAATCATCAGTATCGAAAAAAAATTTGATTGAGCCATGTCCGTCCGTCCGTCCGTCTGCCCGTTAACACGATAACTTGAGTAAATTTTGAGGTATCTTGATGAAATTTGGTATGTAGATTCCTGGGCACTCATCTCAGATCGCTATTTAAAATGAACGATATCGGACTATAACCACGCCCACTTTTTCGATATCGAAAATTTCGAAAAACCGAAAAAATGCGATAATTCATTGCCAAAGGCGGTTAAAGCGATGAAACTTGGTAGATGGGTTGACGTTATGACGCAGAATAGAAAATTAGTAAGATTTTGGACAATGGGCGTGGCACCGCCCACTTTTACAAGAAGGTAATTTAAAAGTTTTGCAAGCTGTAATTTGGCAGTCGTTGAAGATATCATGATGAAATTTGGCAGGAACGTTACTACTATTACTATATATGTGCTAAATAAAAATTAGCAAAATTGGATGAAGAACACGCCCACTTTTTAAAAAAAAATTTTTTTAAATTCAAATTTTAACAAAAAATTTAATATCTTTACTGTATATAAGTAAATTAAGTCAAAATTCAACTCCAGTAATGATATGATGCAACAAAATACAAAAATAAAAGAAAATTTCAAAATGGGCGTGGCTCCGCCCATTTTCATTTAGTTTGTCTAGATACTTTTAATGCCATAAGTCGAACAAAAATTTACCAATCCTTCTCAAATTTGGTAGGGGCATAGATTCTATGACGGTAACTGTTCTCTGTGAAAATGGGCGAAATCGGTGGAAGCCACGCCCAGTTTTTATACACAGTCCACCGTCTGTCCTTCCGCTCGGCCGTTAACACAATAACTTGAGCAAAAACCGATATATCTTTACTAAACTTAGCCCACGTACTTATCTGAACTCACTTTATCTTGGTATACAAAATGGCCGAAATCCGACCATAACCACGCCCACTTTATCGATATCGAAAATTACGAAAATGAAAAAAATGCCATAATTCTATACCAAATACGAAAAAAGGGGATGAACATGGTAACTGGATTGGTTTATTGACGCAAAATATAACTTTGGAAAAAACTTTGTAAAATGGGTGTGACACCTACCATATTAAGTAGAAGAAAATGAAAAAGTTCTACAGGCGAAATCAACAGCCCTTGGAATCTTGGCAGGAATACTGTTAGTGGTATTGCATATATAAATAAATTAGCAGTACCCGACAGATGATTTTCTGGATCACCTGGTCCACATTTTGGTCGATATCGCGAGAACGCCTTCACATATACATCTAAGGGCCACTCGCTTTTAAAACCCTCATTAATACCTTTAATTTGATATCCATATCGTACAAACACATTCTAGAGTCACCCCTGGCCCACCCTAATGGCGATATCTCGAAAAGGCGTCCACCTATAGACCTAATGCCCACTCCCTCTTAAAATGCTCAGTAACACCTTTCGTTTGATACCCATATCGTACAAACATTCTAGAGTCAACCCCTGGCCCACCCTAATGGCGATATCTCGAAAAGGCGTCCACCTATAGACCTAATGTCCACTCCCTCTTAAAATGCTCAGTAACACCTTTCGTTTGATACCCATATCGTACAAACATTCTAGAGTCACCCCTGGCCCACCCTAATGGCGATATCTCGAAAAGGCGTCCACCTATAGACCTAATGCCACTCCCTCTTAAAATGCTCAGTAACACCTTTCGTTTGATACCCATATCGTACAAACATTCTAGAGTCACCCCTGGCCCACCCTAATGGCGATATCTCGAAAAGGCGTCCACCTATAGACCTAATGCCCACTCCCTCTTAAAATGCTCAGTAACACCTTTCGTTTGATACCCATATCGTACAAACATTCTAGAGTCACCCTTGGTCCACCTTTATGGCGATATCTCGAAAAGGCGTCCCACCTATAGAACTAAGGATTACTCCCTTTTAAAATACTCATTACACCTTTCATTTGATACCCATATCGTACAAACACATTCTAGAGTCACCCTGGCCCACCCTAATGGCGATATCTCGAAAAGGCGTCCACCTATAGACCTAATGCCCACTCCCTCTTAAAATGCTCAGTAACACCTTTCGTTTGATACCCATATCGTACAAACATTCTAGAGTCACCCCTTGGTCCACCTTTATGGCGATATCTCGAAAAGGCGTCCACCTATAGAACTAAGGATTACTCCCTTTTAAAATACTCATTACCACCTTTCATTTGATACCCATATCGTACAAACACATTCTAGAGTCACCCCTGGCCCACCCTAATGGCGATATCTCGAAAAGGCGTCCACCTATAGACCTATGCCCACTCCCTCTTTAAAATGCTCAGTAACACCTTTCGTTTTGATACCCATATCGTACAAACATTCTAGAGTCACCCCTGGCCACCTAATGGCGATATCTCGAAAAGGCGTCCACCTATAGACCTAATGCCCGACTCCCTCTTAAAATGCTCAGTAACACCTTTCGTTTGATACCCATATCGTACAAACACATTCTAGAGTCACCCCTGGCCCACCCTAATGGCGATATCTCGAAAAGGCGTCCACCTATAGACCTCATGCCCACTCCCTCTTAAAATGCTCAGTAACACCTTTCGTTTGATACCCATATCGTACAAACATTCTAGAGTCACCCCTTGGTCCACCTTTATGGCGATATCTCGAAAAGGCGTCCACCTATAGAACTAAGGATTACTCCCTTTAAAATACTCATTACCATCTTTCATTTGATACCCATATCATACAAACACATTCTAGAGTCACCCCTGGCCCACCCTAATGGCGACATTTCGAAAAGGCGTCCACCTATAGACCTAATGCCCACTCCCTCTTAAAATGCTCAGTAACACCTTTCGTTGATACCCATATCGTACAAACATTCTAGAGTCACCCCTGGTCCCACCTTTAATGGCGATATCTCGAAAAGGCGTCCACCTATAGACCTAATGCCCACTCCCTCTTAAAATGCTCAGTAACACCTTTCATTTGATTCCCATATCGTACAAACACATTCTAGAGACACCCCTGGTCCACCTTTATGGCGATATCTCGAAACGGCGTCCACCTATGGAACTAAGGATCACTCCCTTTCAAAATACTCATTAACAGCTTTCATTTGATACCCATATCGTACAAACATATTCTAGAGTCACCCCTGGTCCACCTTTATGGCGATTTCTCGAAAAGGCGTTCACCTATAGAACTAAAGCCCATTCCCTTTTAAAATACTCATTACCACCTTTCATTTGATACCCATATCGTACAAAACACATTCTAGAGTCACCCCTGGTCCACCTTAATGGCGATATCTCGAAAGGCGTCCACCGATAGACCTAAGGCCCACTCCCTCTTAAAATGCTCATTAACACCTTTCATTTGATACCATATCGTACAAACAAATTCTAGAGTCAGCCCTGGTCCACCTTTATGGCGATATCCCTAAATGGCGTCCATCCATAGAACTATGGCCTACTCTCTCTTAAAATACTCTTTAATACCTTCCATTTGATACACATGTCATACAACCACATTCCAGGGTTACCCTAGGTTCATTTTCCTACATGGTGATTTTCCTTATTTTGTCTCCAGAGACGCTCAACGTGCGTATGGTCAATGTTCGGTCGGTACACACCTGACTAGCCTTCCATTACTTTTTGTGTATTTTTATGTAAATTGTTATGTATTATGAGTAATATAAACTACTAATAATAAAATTAAGACAAATACCATACACAAAAGCATATTAATATACGGAGGAGCCGAAGATCGCTACGTGAGCGTGGAGTACTCCCATCTGCCAATTCCGCAGGTTATCGTATTGATGACACTAATACCCAGGGGTTTATAGCCTAGTACATATCCATCTTGCTTCGGGGTCCAAGTGCTATCCGATGCGAAGAAAATGCGCGAGCGCATTAGGGGCTTGAGAATGTACCCGCGGCAGGTATGCCTGGTGTGGTGTTTGTAGCGCACCTCTTTCAGGGATCGTCAGCACAATATATAGCTTCTCCGACACCCTGTTGCCAACCTCACCTACCGTAGCGAATCCTAGTGTCTTTAAGCAGCCGAGGCTCTGGCGAACCCCAGTCCTCATGGATATAGATAGGGAGTGGCAGGTGGGCGGATGGCCTAGGTTCATGTGATCTTAAGAATCGCTCCGATATGGTCGGGTACTAATGGTGCTTGTTCACCGAACGTACTGCATCTGCATCCGGCAAGGGACCATCAACATTCGATAACACGTCACGCCTCGGGAGTGTCCGTATCGCTACAAAGCAAAACACATGACGTAGTTGCTCTAAAAGATGCACATCAATGCAGTATTATCCTCGAAATCGGTTAATTCCAATTATAAAGATTTGCGTAGTCATGGTGACGCAGCGTGCATTCTTCCTGTTTTGAGTTATTGTTTTGGCATTTCAGTGCCAATAAAACAGAACAGTACAAAGGCAATAAGAATCGGTAGTGGTCTCCAAAAACAGACTACGGTCACTAAAATGAACGAGCTATTAGAAGACAGAAACACGTACAGAGTAACCAGAGCAGATCACCAGCAACACCTGCAAGAGAAACCATAACGAGCTCACGGCTAGACATAATTTTTGTTTTCCTAATGATAATTATTCGTTATTTTTTAGTTTTTCTAAATTTGAAAAATTGTATTTTGTTTTTGGAATAGTAAGTAGAAAAGTTTTCAGACAACCTGCCATAGCTGCGCAGATAGATCCATTTCGAAGGGTGCTAAGCCTTCATCCTCATACGCTTTAGGCATGCTGCGCTAACCATTTAGCTATACAGTTGTTTTAGATGTGCGAACGATCCGAGGACCTAACCTCGATTCGCCATTATCTACGTGCAGCCAAATACGCACCCGCCTCAACGCGCAAAAACAAGGAACAAAAAACCAGGAAGAGCTAGACGTCGAAAAGCTTCAATAACCAACAGACTGCCAATGATTTCGCACTCGACTCTCCCCACCTGCTCTCTGAGTGCACAACTCATCCTGAAGGAAGACAGGAGCATTGGGAGCAATAGCTCCCAAGCACTTCATACTGCCGCCGAGGAAAAATTGGTTACCGGCGGCCACGAAAAAACAACTGGTATGATGAAGAATGCCGCGTTGCAACAGAAAAGAAAAGACGCTGCCTACAGGGCTACGTTAAAAGCGAGCGGTGGCCGGAGCTCGTCGACCGGTTCGCTTGTCAAAACAATTTCCCGAGTT
>JARSSU010020103.1:0-69537 GCA_029619165.1 Eurosta solidaginis
GCGAACTCATTTGAACTTGCTCCGGAGTACATCAAATTTTTCGCATGGTTTAAGTTCAAAAATATCCACATACATATATGATAGCCGATTAACCTGCTGGAAGAGTGGAAGACGCCCAATGTATGCGAAACACACGCACGACAAACCATTCTTCAGTCGATTGGCAGTGATTTCCGACTCACACAGCACACTTTCTTGCCGTTACTGCACTGAATTGCATCATACGTGCAACGCCGGAGTTACAATATGCACTAAGCTAATTTTTATTTAAATTCGTAGACTAGTCTCTGTAGAACTAATTAGGGATTTTTTAAGCGATAGTAGGCCAATGGTGTTCAGTAGTTACCTCTGTTCGATAAAACTTGGCTAGCCGTTCTTATTTATGGGGTGTGTCCCGTTGTGACTAAATCAGTTCTCCATCAGCTTTATATAGCAAAAGTAATGCACAAAAAGTGTAACTTTCTGTGACAAATGCTTCGGTTGAGAACACCCAATCTCAGAAGTTTTTCATGAATGTTCTTTATAACATCGAATATATTGAATTTATGTGCAGATGGGGATATCTCAAACAAATCTGAGATAGGGCATTTTGAGCAAAATTCTGAAGCTTGACGTTCTTCAAACAAATTCTGAAATAGGACGCTTGCAAAGCTTTCTCAATTAAAGCGTTTTCGATACGGTAGTCCAGATATGTGTGATATAGCACTCAGCTGTTGATATTATTATCAATTTCAAAGTACTGAATCCCACAAATTTCGAAATGAAGCCATCAAAAGTTCATAGCACACTGGTACTATGTTTTATTTAGAATATTTCTTCGCCCTTGATACATTGATACATTTACCCCAGCTTTCAACATAACCCACTACATAATTGGCGCCCGAGTAGGTACATGTATGTTTCAGAGGATAATACCAATGGAAATGAAAGCATGACATGACAAGCTAGCTGAGGGAGGCTCGCAAAGTAAGGAATATACCCTAGGTTTATAAAAGGCATCCCACTTCATTAATGAGCCCGAATAGGTACATGTTTTCAAAAGAATCAACAATTGGAAAAAATCATAACGTAGGTATCACGTCAGCAGCCCAGTACTGAGGGCTAGCTGATGAAGAATAAATAATTAACTTATCTCATTACTACATTTTATTTCCTTCAAACAGCTGTCAACGTTTTATTATGTAACACTCATTATCAGCGGCAATGTTACTTATTTCCAAACAGTTTGCATTTCTTGGCGCATGCACCTTATCTTGAATTTCAAATTATACGCAGGAGTGTTTCTAATATGGAGTCACATCAATAAATTCTCTTACCTCAATAATGATTTATTGTTAATAGCACTTCCATATTCAACACCTTTGAAGCGCAGACATTTTTACGCCTCAATCATGTGCGCGCATTTGCTCCATCGCCTCTCAAATGTTTGTTGTAATTTTGATTGCGAAAATTTGCGCTTACTTACTCGCACAATAATCAGCTGTTCGAATAAAAGCCACCAGCTGTTTTAATTGACAGCTGTTGCGCTTTTTATTATTACGTATGAACTTTTTATGCCAAACAAATCGTACGCTAATCGCTGTGTGCTATCTTTAATTACGAGTTTAATTGTGTGCGCTTTCATTAAAATTCGATTGTAATTACTCTTATGTCAATTGAGAATTGTTTTAAGCTGTTGCGTTATCGAGTATGAGAAATGATTAATGCATCTAGAGATACTGCTAACTCTTTGTGGAGAAATTTATTGCTCATTGGTTTGGCAGTTTAAATGGTGCTATAAATCTAGGAAATGGAAATTGTTAGTTCTAGAGTTTGATAGAGTAAGGTAAATAGAAAAAAAATGTTTAAATCCGAAACAAGAAAGTTAAGATTACACTATTTAGTACTGCGATTTGAAATTTTTAAAGCAGTTTTTCTAAGTTTATATTAAACTTTTAGTGAAAATATGCCTTCAAGCGACTAAATACTAACATGAGGGAAAAAACAGAAGTAGTAAGTACTTAATTCAAGCAAGCATATAAAGTCAATTACACACAAAGTACATGGACAAGACTTGTATATGTGTGTGTTTTTTTTTAGTAATCAACAAAAACGAAAGGCAACCAAGTCCAGTAACTAATAATAACAATCCTGTCGGTATGTCGAAAAAAAAGCAAATAAAAAACAAGCCAAGCGCTAAAAATGCTTCAGCAATCAAGCCAATGGAAGCATTGAGGAAAAAACAGTAAAGACAAACACCAAACAAGAAAATGCTGCACAAAAAGTGAAATTCTCTAGAGTCCTTTCCAGGATTATGCCGCAGGTTGAGCACATTTAAGGCAACACATGGCAGGCTGCTGTCATCCAAGCGGCTATAAAACACACAAAAAATAAATAAAATAAAAAATCCACTAAAAAAATATCGAATTGCTGATATGAAGGGGAAACAGCGTAGTGTATAGTAAAAGTGTGGAATGAGTAAGTGAAAACCAGATCAAACTCGAATTGAAGTGCCTGGCTAAGCGTATGGGGCTCATGAGAATTTTAAGCAAAGAATTTAAAGCAGAATGAAAATGCTGTTGAGTAAAGAAAGTAAAAAACTAAAAAAATAACACACAAAAGAGTGTACGGAAGTGGAAGTCGTGGAAATCGAAGAAGAATTTATATGTAAGCAGTTCTAATAATGGGGAAAAATAAGCGAAATAAAAGCAAGAAACAACGTTAAAGTGAGAATTTAAGATTACGAAAAAATTTGGCAAGAGCCTTAAAAAGAAAGTTAAGTTTTAAGTGATAACAGAGGCATAAAAATTTAAGAACGAAGACAACTCAAGAACGCAACAAGAAAATTACGTATTAAACTTTCAACACCGCCACACTTTCGTTGTCGGAAGTATAAACAGTTTGGGCCTGCCCTAGCCATGGCAGTCCAATCCAGTGACATCTGAATTGTTTTGTTCCCAGTTACTTATGGTTTCCCTGGTGTGTGCTTTTGTGAGTCCACAAAAGCGCTGCTGTAGCACCCTGCTTGCTGGGTCATCTGCATATCATTACCTTTATGTTCCTGATGTCCGGGAACCCATCCTAACAAACCTTGTTTTTGGCTCCGAGGAATGTAAGGATTTCAATCCACAAGCTTAGATGTAATTGTGTAGGATTGAAAGGCACGCAGGGCCACCTGCTGTCCGACATAATGTAGATGGTCTTCGAGGATGAGCTTCTCGGTAGACATTCTCTACGGGGAAAAAACGGTCTGCCACAGCAGCACCCCTTACTGTGGTAAGGCCATCAATACTTCCCAAGGTATCGGTAAGGCTCATTAGAATACTGTCGAATATTTCCGCTGGCTGGAATATCAAATCTACAAGAGGTAGGTCAACGAAGAACTGGATCAAGAAAGAAAATCAAAAACAAGTTTTCAAAATTGAACTGCTTTGCGTCAACAGCTGACTTTGAACGCGCATGCCTTCGTTGCGATGTTCCTAATACCGGGCAACGGAACGGCAATGCCAAGGCGAATCCATACAGGTGGTGGCAAAGCGAATTCAACCAATAAACCGTGCTGAAAAGAATGTCAAGTCAAAACAAAATTTTCATTTGCCGTCATCCAGTGAGTTTTACAGCTCCGGCTACGCTCAATTCTCACGGGAATGCTCTAGATCATTGAGAGACCTGAGAAGCAGATGTCGTGATATTTTCGCAAAATTGAAATGTGATAGGCAGATGTCGCCGCTGTTTTTCATTTAACTCATACGGCGAAAGGCTAAGCAGCGACATCTATTTTTGAAAAGTAGTTTTATTAAAGGCAGCGTTGCCACAACTAAGACAAGTAATAACAAATTATATGGCTCACAAATTGAACCAGACTTCTATCTGGATTTATCAGGCTCAAATCGTTGTTGTTGCATTTACATGGAAAATTATTTATCTGGCTCAGGCTCTTTGCCCATGGGATGATGGCTATGATTTCGATTAACTGACATATTGTAGTACAAGGCGTTGTATGGAAACAATCAAGAAGAAGCAATCAGCTGTTGGGATAACAACACCTGGTACTGATTCGCCTTGGGCAATGCCAAAATAAGCAAAAGAAATTCAAAAACTTACGTTTTGCTAGTGTTGTCTATTTTTATTTCTTTTTTGTAGCCAAGCCGAATTCAGTAACAGGTGTTGTTATCCCAACAGCTTATTGCTTCTTCTTGTTAATTTTTCATACAACACCTTGTAAAACAATGTCAGTTAATCGAAACCTATGAAAAATTTTATTTTGACTGACATTCTTTTCAGCACCGCGATTGGGTGAATTCCCTTTGCCTGGTACAGATTCGCCTTGCTTGTAGCTTTCCCACTTTGCTCCTATTTCTTCTATTTTCAATGGTCAAAAATATTTTCTTTTTTGAACGAAAAAAAATTGTTGATTTACAATTTTTCAATGACAAAAAATTAAAAGAGTTTTCCTTTTGCGTTCATTGTGGCAAAAAAATTGTCTACGTGCGTTCTTTCCAGTGACGCCAGCGCTAAAACGGCGAAAGTGGGAAAGTGTTTCGGTCCTTAACTCGAAGTGAAGGAAATTAAACAAAAAAATCTAAATTTATGTTAAACAGAAATACATCCTATCCAAGTCATACTTGTATTCAGAAAGTTCTCCTAACGTCATTCATGAAATTTATCCTGAAAATTAAAAAACACCGTCGAAGTTATGAAAAATGAAGGCCTGAAGACATTTTTGCAAATAAAAGGAAATATAACGAAAAAAACTTTAAAACTGACCTTCAGAGAAAGTAAGTTAGAGCCCTTATTGCAGGGCACATAAAAGGAACTCGGGCCTAGTACACGCCTTAGATAGATATATCGATTGTGGTGAGGTAATGTACCGCCACCTATAGGCCTAAGCTAACCCAATTTTTTGCACAATACCTCACCCAAGCCACGCCCCCTGTTCTGGATTAGTGATTGCATGTGCTTCAGAGATCCAAAAATCTTTAGTTTTCTTAGACAATGATATACATTGCAGAATGATATGGTCTGCAGTGTTGTGCTAACTGTCGCAAAATTAGGCCTTACTTTAAAATAAAATAAAGGTAAGGCGCAATAACCTCCAAGAGATCTAAGGCCGAGCTTCTCATCCAATTTGCGTCGTGCTCTTGATTTTCTCTACAAATTTGCTGGCGGACCTACATGTTTTATGCCGACTCCGAACGGCATCTGCAAGGCAGATGACTTTTCACTGAGAGCTTTTCATGGCAGAAATACACTCGGAGCCCTTGCCAAACACTGCCGAGGGGCGACACCGCTTAGAAAAATTTCTTCTAATTGAACAACCTTATTTCTAAAATTTTGATCTTGCTTTGTCCGGGTGTGAACCCAGGGCATACGGTGTGGTAGGTGGAGCACGCTACCATCACACCATGGTGACCGCCAACTTACTTACTTTATTATATATAAAAATCGCGTTTTCGATAGTCGACAAACATGCTAGTAGGTCTCGTAGTATTCAGGGTCCTTATTCCCAGTTCAAAAACGTCCTATCTCAGAAAACATTTGCAAAAACCCTATGTTAGAATGTCTAAAGGAACGACCTATCTCAGATCTAGTTTTATATACACTTTATCTAATATATATTTTTGCCGGCTCGAGGTCAATTAAAAATAAACACAAGTTTTCTTTAAAAAATCCGATATATTCGTTACTCCACGGTAAACGTCCTCAGGGATATAAACTGCAAAATATTAATTTACACGCTCCTCTTGCTTAGGCGTGGAGTTTGCTACTTGCAACTTGTGTTTATTTTTAATTGACCTCGAGCCGGCAAAAATATATATAAATATGAAAGGTCGCCAAACAATTTACTATACACTTTATCTTACATTAAAATCACTTGAATTTGTACTCTTATTGGCCTTTGCCCAAACTTACAAACACAGGGCGCAGAAGATACAATCAAGTTATCATAGTCGTGGGGATAATCGTGCTGCTACACTTTATAAAATTATTAAAAGGCTGCTTCTGTTTAAGGAATATAATCTGATAAAACTATTTACAAATAGTAGGTTAGCTTGAGCTGGCCAGTCATATAACCCAGCATAGATTGAATGTGTCCATAGTGTTAGCAGAATTTGCTTGACGACCAAATGTAAGAGACCCAATAAGGTGCTAGGACTTATATTATAGAATAACACCGTCCTCTTTAAAAATACTAGACGTTTTCTAGGACCTTAAGCGACCTTGCTGCCTCGAGAACTGGCAATTCTGTCGCCCTAATAGCTGGAGCCTTGACCTGGTGAGTCACGAACACGAAACACGCTCAACCGTTTCTTCCTGCAGCTTGTACTTCCTACATCTGCTGTTATTGACGAGGCTCAATTTATAAGCATGCAACGCCAGAATACAGTGTCCATGTTAGTAGCCCATCGTGAGCCTTAAGTCATCTCTCTTCAGGGATATGAGCCACTTCGTGAGTCTAATATCGTAGGGATTTGCTCATGATCTTAGAGCCTTCCTGCTTGATGAATAATATGTCACTCCTGTCTCTCTCTTGATTTCTCTCAAACATATTGGGACATCTATCGTCGATTCAGCTAGTGTTGCATCCTCCTTTGCCAACTCATCGCCATTTTGTTACCTTTATGACCGGGAATCCAGTACAGATATATGGTCTGGCCTGAGCGAAGTTTTTCTGATGATCTTTGCATTCCAGGACACTTCTTGATGAAGCACTTTGTGAGATTATTGCCTTAATCACCGCCTGACTATCAATATATACATATACTAGCAGACCCGGCAGACGTGTTCTGCCCTAAATTTGGCCTATCTGCATACATTTTAATAAGCTTTTTACATCTAACTCTGCCCTTTCCCTCTTCACTTTTCCTAAACCTTTCATTCACTCCTCCCTCCGTCTTTTTCGCTTCATCGATCTCCATCTTCGTCTCATTCTATCACTTTCTCAGTCTCCTGCTGCTTCTCTCTTCTCTCAAGTTCGTCTCATTTTTCTTCATCCGTTATTGCCTGTCCCAGAGGGCGGTATTTATTTTGTTCCAGTCCCAGTCTCAGTCCCACTCCAAGTGTCTGTCCCAGTCCGTCTCTGGTCTACTTCACGGCAAAAAGGATGGTAAATACTAATATATATACCATATTTCAGGCAAATTGAATAGGACGTATGTAAATAGGTATGTCGTATTAAATTAATTAAATTCATATCTTTATTTCGGCTTGGCATGTATATCTTATCACTTTTCCAGGTTGATGCGACTAAATCGAATATCACAATGAAATTACTTTAGAGCTCTCAGCAACAGCTTTCATTTGATATCCATATTACCCCACACGTTCTAGTGGTAGCCGGGACCACGTTTCGGCCTATATCTCGAGACCCTATACGTCGATCGCAACCAACCTATGTAATAAACACCACCTGAGGTATGCGCAACTTGTGTGAAAGTTTGAACAAAATCAACCGACGCATTTCTTCAAACACACTCCCCCCGCTCCCCACTCTCGGCGAGCCTGGTGATCTGCTATACTTGATATCATTCGCTACAATATTTTTATGGATAAGCACGTTGTTTAATTAAACACCAACCATTACACATCCCACCTGAAAATATGCAATAAAATAATATTGCGACTATAAACTGAGATTTATATCCTATATTTCAAGTTAGATCAAACTACACACGGGGTGCGATACAAATTCAAAATCGGTTCAGTAGTTTAGGAGTCCATCGCGGACAAACAATGTGACACGTGATTTTTATATATAACGATTGACGCGTCTACAGCTTAAGCACGCTTCCTCCAGATTTCTGCTGCTTTTTTCATGGCTAATCTCGTTCCTCTTCCTATATAATGCATCTCCATGTATGAACTGCGGTTCCTTAACTCTGCTTACCTCGAAAAATTCTCGAGAAGAGTTGTAGTTAATTTTCTACACAAGTAAACAACAAAATGTTATAATTGCTACACAGAAGATGGCACGTAGAAGCTGCTGCATACAGAGCTAACCATCTTTGTACAACGAGTAAAGTGTTTAGTGGGTCATAGTTATGTGTATTTAATTAAATTATAAAAAATTTAGAATGTAAAACCAGAAAGCACATGGTTCGAAGGTTGATAAATGTCTATATAAGCCTTTACAGCAGAACTCTTTGGTCATAGTCTAGTATGAGAGTCTAACATGCTAATGTATCCACTTTCGAGTATTATTTACAAGAGAAGTTGTAAATTATTTAGTTACATACGACCTTTGAAACTTCTTGGAATAGCCATAAAATATCTTTTACGTTTTTCGAAGTAGTGAAGCAAATATTTATATAAATATATACATCCTCTATCTTTACACTCTCCTCTTCTATACATACTTCTTGTGAATCTGAATTGAGTCACACTTCAAAGCACAGCTGATCGTAGGTAAAGATCTCCACCACTTGCGCTGAACTGCCTGCTACCTGATTACCTCAGACAACATAATTGTCTTCATTATTATAAAAGTCATAATCATCATAAACATGATCATCAATCATCATCTTCGTAGTTAGTTTAAACACCACCTTCAACAAAAAGTTTACACATATATTTATATATGTTCACAATACTCGTGAGTAAGTAATATGAGTAGACAGTCACTACTTGCTCCTGAGTATTACACGAAACCGGTAGTTGTAGTTATGTCTTCGGCTTTGTTTACGTTTTATGCCATTTATGTTATGTTTTACACTTTTCTCTACCTCCCATGTGCCACACGATCCCCATGCACACTTACATACTTAATGCAACGTTAGCCGCTTGATCATATGTTTCGCGTCAAATTGCCGGTTTTAGATGGAGGACAGACATTTGTGCCTGCCTCCACGGGAGAGTCTGTTTATTATTATTATTGTACGACGGAGCTCTGCACTCCGGCGGCAGTGTGTGTAACGTGCCTGACTGATTGGTTTCAAGTTACAAATTCTAGTAAATTTCTTCTTTTTTATGTTACTGCTGTTTACTTTACTATATATTTTATTTTTTAGTTCGTTTTCGTTTATTTCTCTATATTTTATCAGCACCAGCATCTCTTCTTATTTAATCATCTGTTGTGTATGAGCCTTTCTGGTTGAGTGAGTATACTTCATTCTGTCGACGGCAATTACATATGTTCAAGAGCACGATCCTGTTTTTCCTGCCAGCCAACCAACCAAACAGCCTGCCAGCCTTTGTTTAATTGTTGTGGTTTTAGAATGAGGATGAGGTTGCAAGTGCTGTTTATTTACATTTTGCTTTCCCCTTACCTTTTTTCCACATTCCCTTATTCTCCGAAAATTTTGTTGTCTAGAGGGTTCGTTGTATAAGTGAGACTTTTTTGGGCGTTTGTTTTCAAGCATGGTTTTATTTGGTGTCTGGGGTAGCTGTGTGACCTGAATTACTATTTTCCGTCATACACGTTTCGATGCTTTCTCATCTTCTTCGGGGCTTCATATAATGTGAATGGAGGATAAATGTGAAGGCAAAGTAAATTTTTCTTTCCTGCCCTATAGTTTTCGATGCTTTCACTTCCTCTTCAGGATTGCTGAGCAATTGTGATTGTGATTTTCGGCCGGTAACGTGATGGCACAATTACTTTTTTTCTTCCCTACGCGTTTCGATGCTTTCACCTCCTCTTCAGGACTGCAGACTATTTGCATTAGAGACTGTGATTGGTGACCCCACTCGATTTGATTGCAAGTGCCATATTTGACCGAAAGCAAGTAAATTTTTTCGATGTTTTTACGTCTTCTTCAGGTTGCTGAATATAATCTTAGCGGATGTGATTGAAAGCTCCCTGAATATGGTTGGAAGTAAAATAATCAGTCTATAACCAGAAGGCAAAGTTTAATATTTCTTTTATCATCTACGCTTTTCGATGATTTCACGACTTCTTCCTAGTTGCTGAGGGTTTGGCCAGAGTGGATATGATTGGCGGCCCGTTCAATTCGACTGGGAAGTGCCATCTTCGACTTATAAATGTGTAGGCAAAGTTGCCGATGCTTAGAGTCTATAATTATTAGGAAATTGGAATCTTTCTTCCGATAAAGTTGAATGTTTCCTTTTTTTCCTACACGTTTCCAAGCTTTTAAGTCTTCTTCAGGATGCTGCGCATTTGCGGATGTGTTGGAAATGTTCGTCTCTTATTAGCCAAAAAAATGTCTGCCCCGGTCTACATCTTTTTCCGCACCTGTGAACCGAGCTGAAGATATCCAGATTCCAAGACTGTTTGGTCTAATCTAGATACATTTAGACCCTGGTGAAGGTCTTATGAATACAGTTGTAGTTATTCAAGCAGTGTTTTCTCCCCATCAAATAGTTGCGTCCGATCACAAATTGTCATCAAGATCCTCTAACGGGAGTCCAAGAAACTTGCAGTTTCAACAGGGGGTGGACCATATGAGGGGGCTATTGGAAGCGTTTGGTTACATATTGCATTTGAAGAGATGGTTGGTGTCAGTTGAGGACACATTGTAAGAAGGACATACATTATGTATGTCGGGGTTGATTTGGATAGGTAAAGTTTTATCTTGTTACAGTACACAGACCGAAGTTGAGCTAGAGTGATGCGTGTTTCGCTAGGGAGAGTGCGTTTCTCTTCTGCGAGTTCTGGGTATTTTTCTTTAAGAACTGGGTTCACCGGGCAATTCCTGGCACAGAGGTACGACGCCTGATTATGGATATCACCGAGGCCCTGTTTATGTTTTTCTGCTTCATACGGCTGTGTTCTCTGATGCCGCATTTCCTACCATGCTTACGGAGATGACCTCTTACGCCTGAATACAAGTCAAAGGCTACTTTATGTTCTTCAGTAAATACCAAGTTTTTGAGACCAAAGGATGTGCTCCATAAATTATGTATAATTAATTCAAATGACAATTCTTCATTGACAGAGCAAAAAGGTATTGATGCATACTGTACATACATATCTACAGCCCACATATTTTTTAAATGCTACATACATGCATCCCAGTCCATGCATTACAAGACAACTGAAATCAGCTCGAAGACGAATGTTGATGGAATATTAAGAAAAGCACTTAGTGTAAAATGATACAGTTTTTCCTCTCCTACACCCGCACGAAGCACCGCACCCCCACTACCACTGAGATCACAAGCAGCGCTCTGCGTAATGAAGTACTTACGTTATGTAAATACATAGTGATGACATTTAGTCCTCCATCACCCCATGCGCTCATCTTTCTTCCTTACCAACACCACAATCATTAATAATACACTTGAACTGTGGGGCGTATGTATTCACGAATAACGACAATCCGCTATATACGACATGAAGATAACTTCGTTTATGCTTATAAATATCGTGCGTGTCAAGCTGTCAAAGTTTCAGAACGGAGTTTTGTTGTGTAAGGGGCTGCTACCACAAAAAAAACCTACTAACGCAGTGAAGTTTTTTTTAAAGCTGCGAAAAACTACAACAAAATACCGCATGTTACAACCAAAATTAGTTTTAAATTACAAATTAACGTGAAAAGTCAAAGACACTGCTTTGCTGCATGTTGGGTGGTGATGGTTTGGGGGTGCCCGAATGCGGAAATGAAAATTTGTTGAAGCGCAGTGTTTATAACAAACTTTGCTTTAACAAGTACAATAGCGGTTGAGTAAAAAAAATATATATATTTTACTGAGTAGCCCTGAGTTGCCAATAGTGCGTTGTTGTGCTGTGACACCGGTGCACCGTTTAGGTTGACTTTGACTATGAAGTTTGACAATTTGCGATTCAACGCAATTGTGGTTGCAGTTTAGTTTGATGATTGCATGTGAAATAGACGGTGGCTGACGTTCTAGGCTGAGCTGAAAGTGCGTAAGGAAGCTAAAGCTTGGCGTAACCCACTTACTCTATTAGAACTCGGTAGTCATGCCCTTCTTTTACATCCCCTCAAAGATGTGCAACTTTATGAAGGGGGCGCAATGTGTAAACAGGTACCAAGGTACCAATAACTGAAATCTAAAGATATGTATAGGTAGGTCAAAACTGTGCATGCCATACATCATTTGATAAATAATGCCAAGGAAGCACCTACAGAGATATACGAGAATCCATTTTGATATCTCTAAAGCTCAAGTTAAAAACTGGTTTGATTACAATAAGTTGCTTCCTGATTTGTTTCATGACTATAAAGTGCAATTAAAGCTCATTATTCACCGGTATCCTTAAGTTGGTTTCAAGTTACATTTTTCTAGGCAGAGTATTCCTGCAACCCATATACATCCCCCACTTCTTATAAACCCACTCCCTTCCTTTCAGTCTTTACTTCCCTCTACTCTCAGTTCTAGTGCTGCCTCGTCTTCTTCTTTGGCTTCGATCGCCTTCCCCTCTCATTCCTCCGCCTTCCTTTCCCATACCTTAATCTCTTGCTATGTTTTCCTCACTTTTTTCTTATCCCTATCATATACCTAGTAAACTTTCCCTATATCCCCCTTCCTATCCTGTTCTTATTCATATTCCTATACCTAGGAACCTTTCCCTATCCTTATTCTCCCTATTTACATCACTATCCCTAACCCCATCCTACTCCTATTCCTTTCCGTATCCCTTCCCCTATACCTACTCCTATTCCTTTCCTTATCTCTTCCCCTATCCCTATCCAGCTCCATTTTTCTTGTCATATATACATAGTATTCCACCAACCATTTTACTTATTACATCATTGCTGCTAATCTTTTAAAGAGAATTCGCCAACCTTTGGAAACATCTTATCAATACATTGAGGATTTCACTATCCATCCGGCCATCGTTCTCCTGGTCTAAAACATTATAAAGCTAAAATTAGAAGAAAAAAAGGTCCCTGGGTCTCATCCTCATCCCTTGCTCCATATCTCTCCACACTCTATATTCCCTACTTCCTATTAGTTGTTCCTTTGCTTCCAGCCTTTGCTTTCCCTCTGCATTAACTTATTCCTGCAATTGTCCTCCTATTCTTCACTTCCCCATACCTTCCCATCTCACTCATTCCGTTCCTTTCCCTATCTCTATCATTATTCTTATCCCAATCCATATCCTTTTCCTTATCTCTAGCCCTATCCAATTCTAATTCATATCCATATCATAGCCATTTAAAATCGACCCCCACCAAACTTACTCCAGTCACAGTACATCTTATGGCTGCTTTAAATATACAAAAATTTAATTTTATAAATGTGAAAACTTACATATTATCTACCGTCCGCACAAGTCAATCAACTCACATCTTAGGCATAGACAATAACTGTCTGTTTGCAAATAACACTCAAATGCACTGTCGTCTCAATTTTACACCTCAATAATTCCATTAGTATTTCTGTGACCGTTAGCTGCAACAAAAGCAACAACATAAGCAGTAGCTGTGGCGGCCGTGAACAGGTGTGGGCGGTATTGTGCTTGCAACGCCGCCTTCTTCGTGATTGCATTAATCTCTCGCGCCTTTGCTGACACTGACACTGATAGATGTCACTGTTTGATATGTGAAACCAGTGAGCCAGTGATATAAGGAATAGCGTGGGCGAAAAAGCAATAGGGAGCTTGGGCAATGTAATTTGTAATAATGTAACATTTATAACGTTTTGCATGTTATTTTGTTGTATTTTTTGGCAATTTAATCAGTAAAAAGCAGTAATCGAATGAGCCTTAAAAATAAAATTTTACGAAATAAAATGTTGTTTAGTTTTCTCTCTGCATTGCCCTTTTGTTATGTCTAAACGCTTGGTCAGCAGTGCTGTCAAGCGTAAAAATCGCATTTTTCATACACATTTATCTCTTTACTAGCCGCTAAGCACATCTGTTCTGTTAGTACACATTACAATAAATAATTTCACTTAACAGCATTTGCGGTCACCCGGGCAGTAAACAATTTAATCATCATTTCTTTTGTAAAAGCATTCAACACATGAAACTCAAATATTTTCACAGTCCAATGCATTTTGACTTTACTGCGTCAGCTAATCTAAACTCTGCGCTTGAAAAGTATTTAACAAGTTTCATTTGAGCTTTTAGCTACCAAAGTGATTTTTGCTCAATTCAAGCTAAAATTCTCTAACCATACATTTTGCTGCCATCTCTAAATTTAACTTATTTAATCCCAACCTGCACATCACCATCACTCATCTATGATTGCCACCCTTCTTCAATGACACCTGCTTTGCTTGCTTGCTTGTTTTTACTACATCTCTGGCGTTCTATCTTTTTGCCTGCTTTGCTGGCAGCTGTTTTATATATTAAGTACCTGGCCACCTCGGTTGCTTCCTATTTTCATTTTTTTTGCTGTGGTTCGTCATTTCCCAGCTATGAAAATTCCATCTGTTTTATAATGCAATGCATGGTGTGAATACTTTAACTTCGTTCTGCCTTTTAGATGGATCTTCATTGACATTTACTTTGAGAGATTACTTGTATTGTCAACTTGTCACATTGCTCTGTCCTGCCATATCCGCCTACATTTACCCTTTTTCCGTCTAAAGATGTATGTTGTTGTCATATCCTATGCTTTGAACGTGTCGACAGTTGATTTTGTCTTTTTTGTGGATATACAGTTAATTGATTTTTCATCACTAGATGTCAATTGTTTTTTATACCTTTCATGAACATGAAATGGTATATTAACTTTGGTCCGATGTTATGTAACGTCGAGAAATATAGAGTTGATATAGCCATGTCCGTCTGTCTGTCCGTCCGTCTGTCTGTTTGAACGCAAACTAGTCCCTCAAATTTTGAGATATCTCAATGAAATTTGGCACAAAGATGTATTTTTGTATTATATTAAACATTTGTTGGATCGGATAGGATCGGACCATTATATCATACTTCTCCCATACAACCGATCGTTCAGATAAGACGATTTTGGTCATTCCTGCCACAATTTAGAAAGTATAACGTGAAACTCGGTGATATATATTTCAATATATCATAGAAGATTTTCTGAAAAAATCACTTTGATCGGAGCTACATATAGTATATATCCCATACAACCGATCGTTCAGATAGAAAGATTTTTGGCAATTTCTCTCCTTAATTTCCAACATAAAAACGTTAAACTGGTGATATTTATTCTAATATATCATAGAAGATTTCATGAAAAAATAATTTCGATCGGAGCTATATATAATATATATCACATACAACCGATCGTTCAGATAGAAAGATTATTGGCCATTTCTCCCTTAGTTTCCAATATAAAAACGTGAAACTTCGTGATATATATTCTAATACATCATAGAAGATTTCCTGTAAAAATCATTTCGATCGGAGCTATATATAATATATATCACATACAACCGATCGTTCAGATAAAGGGTTTTTTTGCCATTTTTATTTTATATTTATCTTAAAAATCGGTTAGGTATGTACATTTGTTCACTATATATTTCTTATCTTATACATCCGATTATTTTGAGATTACGAACGGGATAAGATTATTGTTCAGCCAATTCATGAAAGGTATGAAGTCTTCGGCACCGCCGAAGACAGTCCCGTCCTTACTTGTTTTTTATACCTTTCATGAAAATGAATGGTATATTAATTTCGTCACGAAACCGAAAATTGTAAGTCCTTAAAGGAAATAGATAGACCCACCATTAAGTATCCGAAATAATCAGGTTGAAGAGCTGAGTTGATTTAGCCATGTACGTCTGTCCGTCTGTCTGTTTGTATGCAACTAGTCCCTCAATTTTTGAGATATCTTGATAAAATTTGGTGAGCGGTGTGTATTTGGGTGTCCGATTAGACATTTCTCGAACCGACCGGATCGGACCACTATAGCATATATCCTCCATACAACCGATTTTTCAGAAAAGAGGATTTTTGTAATATCTTACCCAATTTAACGATTGAAGCTTCAAACTTCACCATATACTTTCGGTATATTGCACATATTGTTGCCTGAAAAATTGATGAGATCGGTCGTATATATAGTATATATCCCCCACAACCGATTTTTCAGATAAGGAACTTTTCGTAATTACTGCCCTATTTTAAGAGCTAGAGGCTTCAATTTCAACGAATGCTTACGTATATAGCATATATTGTTGTCTGAAAAAATCATAAAGATCGGTGGTATATATAGTATATATATGGTGTGTATATATAGTATATATATATAATAGTATATATATATATATATTTTCGCAAATTTTAGCACCATTTTAACAGCTAGAAGCTTCAAATTTCACCAATGCTTACGTATATAGCATATATTGTTGTCTGAAAAAATCATAGAGATCGTTTGTATTATAGTATATATCTCATACAACCGATTGTTCAGATAAGAAACTTTTTCGCAATTTCTACTCCCCATTTTACAGCTATAAGCTTCAAATTTCACCGATTGCTTACGCATATAGCATATATTGTTGTCTGAAAAAATCATAGAGATCGGTGTATATATAGTATATATCTCATACAACCGATTGTTCAGATAAGAAACTTTTCGCAATTTCTACCCCATTTTAACAGCTATAAGCTTCAAATTTCACCGATTGCTTACGTATATAGCATATATTGTTGTCTGAAAAATTATAGAGATCGGTTGTATATATAGTATATAGTCTCATACAACCGATTGTTCAGATAAGAAACTTTTCGCAATTTCTACCCCATTTTAACAGCTAGAGCTTCAAATTTCACCAATTGCTTACGTATATAGTATGTATTGTTGTGTCAAAAAATCATATGAGATCGGTGATATATATATAAATATATGATGGTGTATATATAGTATATATATTTTTTTTACGATTCGGCCCCATTTTAGAAGCTAGAAGCTTCAAATTTCACCAAATGCAAGCTAGAAGCTTCAAATTTCACCAAATGCTTACGTGTATAGCATATATTGTTGTCTGAAAAAATCATAGAGATCGTGGTATACATAGTATATATCTCATAAAACCGATTGTTCAGATAAGAAACTTTGCGCAATTTCTGCCCCGTTTTAACAGCTAGAAGCTTCAATTTCACAAAATGCTTACGTATATAGCATATATTGTTGTCTGAAAAAATCATAGAGATCGGTGGTATATATATTATATACTTCATATAAACTGTATTTTTGCCCCTTTTTTACGGCTAGAAGCTTCAAATTCATCAAATTTCATCAAATAGTTACGTCTACGTCATATATTTTGAAATACGTGATTCGTAGTCATAGTTTTTACATGCAGACCACAAAAAACGTGAAGCTTTTGCATCCTCACACAGATTACCTACCTATTTTTATACCTTTCATGAAAATGAAATGGTATAATTAATTTCGTCACGAAACCCGAAAATTGTAAGTCCTTAAAGGAAAATAGATAGACCCACCATTAAGTATACCGAAATAATCAGGTTGAAGAGCTGAGTTGATTTAGCCATGTCCGTCTGTCCGTCTGTCTGTTTGTATGCAAACTAGTCCCTCAATTTTTGAGATATCTTGATAAAATTTGGTGAGCGGGTGTATTTGGGTGTCCGATTAGACATTTGTCGGAACCGACCGGATCGGACCACTATAGCATATATCCTCCATACAACCGATTTTTTCAGAAAAAGAGGATTTTTGTAATATCTTACCCAATTTAACGGATTGAAGCTTCAAACTTCACCATATACTTTCATATATTGCACATATTGTTGCCTGAAAAAATTGATGAGATCGGTCGTATATATAGTATATATCCCCCACAACCGATTGTTCAGATAGGAACTTCTCGTAATTACTAGCCCTATTTTAAGAGCTAGAGGCTTCAAATTTCACGAATGCTTACGTGTATAGCATATATTTTTGTCTGAAAAATCATAGAGATCGTGGTATATATATTATATACTTCATATAAACTGTCATTTTTTCCCCTTTTTTACGGCTAGAAGCTTCAAGATTCATCAAATTTTTGCAAATAGTTACGTCTACGTCATATTTTTGAAATATGTGATTCGTAGTCTATTTTTTACATTCAGACCACAAAAACGTGAAGCTTTGCATCCTCACACAGATACCTACCTATTTTTTATTTTATATTTATCTTAAAAATCGTTAAGGTATGTAGATCTGTTCACTATATATTTCTTATCTTATACATCCGATATTCGGAGATTACGAACGGGATAAGATTATTGTTCAGCCCCATTCATAAAAGGTATGAAGTCTTCGGCACAGCCGAAGACAGTCCCGTTCTTACTTGTAAGTTTGTGTGTGTCATTTTTGAAGTTTTGTGGGAATATTTTAAATATTGAATCTAGGTGGCTATAGAATCAGTATAATATTACAGGACAGGAATAAATGAGTTCGATCATTGTGTACAAAACAAGTGTGATATATTATCTGTCAATTGCCTCACAGGATGTTTAGATGGCTACTGTTAAGCGTTATGACAGCGTTTTGACAGGATGTTCAATATGGCAGCGCGTAACGTCGGCTATCTTCAGCGGGTGTTAGAGAGAGATATTGGATGAGACCACAATAGTACTTTAAAAATCGGGTGATCCAATATATTTGTTATTTTGGCATCTATACTGAAGATATCACACTTTTTTCCACAATGATTTCGATAGTTTATAAAGAAATCAAAATTCGCATCATAATCTCCCTATCAATACCTCCCATGGGCTTCAGGAAATAGCAAAGCTCACTACAGTGAAGAACAGAACTGCTGAGTGGGATATAATGTAACTTCGGCTACCGTTTCAAAAATGTGGGATGATATGGGATCAGCAATCTTTCAGAGTACGCTCTATATCAGAATAAGTTTAATACAACGCCACAGTTTTCTTCAAAAAGTTATCTACCCAAAATTTGATTTAGAAGGATTATATTTTGGCATAAATACATAATGGGAGCTGAGAAAGGGAATTTTTAGTGCGTTTTTCAACCAAATCCTGAGATAGAGTGTTTTTGAACTAAATTCCGAGATCGGGCGTTTCGATACAAATTTCGAGATACAACATTTGATACATGAGAGAAAAAGACTTCTCTAGAACTTCGCAACCATAAGGACATCTCTAGCTTTAGAGAAATTTTTGGGAGGCGCATGACTTGTATAACTACTATTCCAAAAACGTTGGCTAACTAACTGGTAATTGACTCGAAATTTATTACAAAACTGAGGGCAAATTCAATTCATCTTAGAAACCCATTAGGGAAATACATTAAAACCCGATTAAATACTATTAGTTTGAGAGATTAGAGAACTAGGTAGGGTATCTAGTTTACCTATAATCGATATACATTTTTTTTCTGTATTTATTGGGAAGTCAATAATAATAGCTAAATTACTTTTCTTACGACGAAGAAATAGTTTTGATTCTTCTCTTCAGCCTACGATACGATACGATCATTTGAATAAAAATTTCTCAGCCACCGCGATTCCAAAGAAAAGGGGCGGTGTCGTGTTATGCCATCACGGATCGATTTAACACAAACGACGAATATGAAACTGTCAAGTTTTTATGAGACAGTAAGAACGCGTGGTTCCCAAGTTTACTATTTTATTCTTTTGATTCACTATTTCCGAAATATTGTATTTAAAAAATTATTTTTATCATGGATCGTAAAACACGATGCGGCCGAGAGCTAGCAACAGTCTAAACAGTATTATTTGGTATATATATTTAGAATAACCATGAAACTTTTTAACTTGTTGTTGAATATTTGGTACGCAAAAATATTAACGAGTGGCAACACTGTTGTGATTAATTTGACTTTTAGTAGACACGTCTTAAATAGTGTTCATGCGCTACCCCAGCGGGTTAGGGGGTCAGAATATACCCGCGGTAGGTATGCCTGTCGTAGGAGGCGACTAAATACCAGATTCAAAGGGCTGTGTAGCGCACCTTCAGGCTGCCAGCGCAATATATAGCTTCTCCCGACCAATTGTCAAACCTCGCCTATCCGCGGCGATCCTGTTTCCACTAACAGACGAGGCTCTGGCGACCCAGCTCCTCATGGAACTTAGGGGTGGGGAGGGAGGGATGGACTGAAGGTTTAATTGTGGCCATATAAATCGTTCCCGAGATGGTCGGACTAGCACCTTATGGTGCTGTGTTACCGGAGCGTACCGAATCTGTATCCGGCAAAGGACCGTCGCATCGATAGCACTCCCCAAAGCCTTTGGGGAGTAACCTTATCGCTATAACAACAACAGTGTTCATGCTCATTTGAGCATTTCGAGCATAGGAATCAAAGAAGGGTGCATTCTGACTACATTTTGCAGATGCGAATTCTCCAAAGCTCGAATCAAATATTTTAGAACCAGTGTAACCAAAAAAATACAATTTGGACAGCAGAAGGTTTTCAAGGTGCCATACTATTTTCCAAGGCGCAAAACTCCAGAATAAAAGTAAAGATTATTTCACCCTTATATAGTGACAACGGCGGCCACCGTGGTGTGATGGTAGCGTGCTCCGCCTATCACGCCGTATGCCCTGGGTTCACACTCCCGGGCAAAGCAACATCAAAATTTTAGAAATAAGATTTTTCAATTAGAGAAAATTTTTCTACGCGGGGTCGCCCTCGGCAGTGTCTGGCAAGCGCTCCGATTGTATTCTGCCATGAAAGCTCTCAGTGAAAACTCATCTGCCTTGCAGATGCCGTTCGGAGTCGGCAGAAAACATGAGGTCCCGTCCGGCCAATTGTAGGGAAAAATCAAGAGGAGTCACGACGCAAATTGGAACAGATGCTCCGCCATTAGATCTCTCGGAGGTTATCGCGCGCCTTACATTTATTTTATTTGTTTATATAGTGACATAATGCCACTTTTTTTCTTGGAATTATCGTCGTGTAACTTTAAGCACTTTCTGCTGTATACAGTTTTTTTGTTGGTTACACAAAAATTGTTGTTACAGTTCAATGTGTTTTACAGAACTTTGATTAAGATTGAAAAGAAGAATGTGTTTCATAGTTTTGACTAGGAATATCCATTTGTTAAGTCTGGCAGAGTACAATTTCGTGACATGTAGTAGCATATTTGCCATCCTTACTATGTTTCGAGAGACACTGAAATTGCTTATTTGTAACTTTAAAATATAATAAATTCTGCTTTGAAAATTGAAATTTACTTTTCCACACAAACACTTCTACTGATTTCCTCACTTCGTTTTCTAATTACTTGGTTCTCCCACGCTTTTTATACTCAGCGTGCTTTGCACACAGTGGAAATTAAATTTGATTGGATAACGGTTGGTTGTACAGGTACAAAGGAATCGAGATAGATATAGACTTCCATATATCAAATCATCAGTGTCGAAACAACATTGATTGAGCCATTCCGTCCGTCCGTCCGTCCGTCTGTCCGCTAACACGATAACTTGACTAAATATTGAGATATCTTCACCAATTTGGTACACGACCTTATCTGGACCCAGAATAGATTGGTATTGAAAATGAGTGAAATCGGATGATAACCACGCCCACTTTTTATATATATAACATTTAGAAAACCAAAAACCTGATTATTTAATAAATAAACACCTAGAATGTTGAAATTTGACGTGTGGACTGATATCGTGACTCTTGATAAAAATTTGATAAAAATGTTTAAAATGGGCGTGGCACCGCTCACTTGTGATAAAATCATTTTACAAATATTATTAATCATAAATCAAAATCGTTTAAACCTATCGTAACAAAATTCGGCAGAGGGTTACTATAAGGAATGCTTTGAAGAAAAATTAACGAAATTGGTTAAGGACCACGCCCACTTTTTATAAAAGAGTTTTAATAGGGTCGTGGACGAATAAAATAAGCTATATCTAGCGAAAAGAGCTTTGTATCAATGCTATTTCATTCCCCAGTGGATTTAAAATAGAAAAACTTCAATTTAAAAAATGGGCGTGGCACCAGCCTCTTTTTTTTAACTAAGCATTTCTATGTTTTTGGGATCCATAACTCGAAGAAATTAACGGATCGTAGATAAAATGGTACACAAATTTCCTATAGTGAATAAAATAGATAGAATAATAATGTACGGCGCGATACAACCTCCGGAGAGATCTAAGGCGAGCTTCTCTTCCATTTTGCGTCGTAATCACTCTTAGATTCTATCTCTACAATTAGGCCGACGGACCTACAACATGTTATGTAATGGCGACAATCGAACGCCATCCTCCGCATCGGACAGATACGTTTTCACAGAGAGCTTTTCAGTGGCAGAAATAGACACCCGGAGCGCTTGCAAACACTGCGAGGGCGATCCCGCTTAGTTTCTTCTATTTGTAAAACCTTATTTACTCGACTTTGATGTTGCTTGTGTGCCCGGGGTGATGAACCCAGGGCTACTGTGCCGCCTATGGACGGGATCGTGTAATACCATCGCATTTAGATATAAACAGGCTCAAGAAGGGTCGTAGACTAAATCATTTAGAGCTATACTTTAGCAAAATAGTCTCTATGAATCAATGATTATGTCATTATTAAACGTTTGGTATGTAAGAGGAAATGGGGATACATTTTTTTTAAACGATCGTGTCACGTTTATTATGTAGAAAGTAATTTATCTGAATGAAATGTGCATTGAAGCTCACGCTGAGTATATAATATTCGGTTACACCTGAACTTAGGCACCTTTACTTGTTTCTTCTCATCTATACTGCTGTCAGAGCAGCAGCTTTCATGCTTACTTTACAATTGCCGCAACATCTTTCTGTGCTAACTTCGAAAAATAACCCACACTCACACTATACATATGTACATTTAAGTACCATTCCTCAGCCTGTCAACGCTATCTTATTGGCTTTATTGTCTGCTACCCAAGTCGTAGTTTGTTCTCTACTTATCTTGCTAACTTCATACTCTATCAACTGTTACTATTAAATAATGTTGTTTGCTTTTGCCTTACTATGCTATTTAAAATACATGCTTGTTTTGTTGTGTTGTTTTTCACATAACTACCAGGATATAGATCATGTACGCTTATCTCATCCTTTCACACACCGTTTGCTTGTCTGCATAGTTGGCTGCCGTTTTGCATTGACTTGACTTTTGGTCTACTATTGCAAGAAAATGAAACTGCATTGTTTTACAAGACTATATATAAAGTAGCGTTACATTAACCCTTTCATCCTGCGAATTTATACGAATGTATGATTCCTACCAACAAAGCAAACACACCATAAATACACTCATTTTACTTCAACACTCTTCTGACACCGCAGTACTTAAGCTTGAATATATCTGTCGGACTTGGCTACTTGAACAGTAGCCGAATGAAATCCGCAAATATGCATATCCTTTTTGCAAAAGAAAGCCAGCTGCGCTCGTTGTGTCGTGTGCCAGCACTGACAAAGGTAGTCCATGCGTACAAAACAATGCGTCTTTGTTTCGACTTATAAATGATTTCATAATGCTCTCTAGAGTGAGAATGTGTGTTTCTCTGGCGATGGGGTTGCGCGTTTAAACTTGTTCACGCTTGCACAATGCTATGAACCCTTATTTTATAGTAGATGGTGTTGAGCTCGCTATAGCTACTCATCCTCTGGGTTGTTGCAGCATTTCAGCACATCCTTGTTATATCGAGTTGTGTAGTACGCTGATGCTTACTATTCGTATTCTGTCACAATCAAATAAAATCAATGATTCGTAAAATTTAAATCAGGCACAAGCATGCAAAAAAAAGGAAAAACAAATAATGCGAACTCAGAAAGGATTCTTAAGAAGAGATGTTACGCACGAGACACAAAAGCATCAGGTATCTGTTGAGATATGCGTATGGCTAAAGTCACAGTGTCGCCATTAACGCACATAGGTGAGCATTAAGAGAAGGTTGAAAGGGCACACAAAGCAGCTGAATTGAAAATATGGTAATGAGAAGAGAGAAAACAAATAGAGCATTTTCATTTCCCAATGGTGTTTAGAGTGCGATGACTCGCTTATTGAACTAGATGATTCATCTTAAAGATGATTAATGCTAACGAGTTACTTTAAGAAATTTGGAAATTGTACAGAAAAAACATCAAGTCCGCGCCACCAATAAGCTTTCACTTTCTTTCGCAATAACTTACTTTCAGGAACACCCACACTAGAGCAGCATTTCAGCATTTCTAAATTATTACCACTTCTGATTTACATAATCCACATTAAAATCCTTTGATTCCCCTTTATCTATATACATCTTATTTGCATTGAAAATGATCAACTTCTTGCCACACTTTATTTTATTTCCACTTCCGCACGCAACACACAGCACCAATACTTCTAAACCAGCGACCGCAAAATCTTTTCGTCATCTAACATTGATTTCGTTGCGGGCACACTTTTTTCCAATTCGTTAACTTCACGCTCAACGACCGAGTAGAGAAAAAAAAATAACTGCACTAAGCATACCGTACCAATTTATTGGCAAAGCTACTATATACAACATAGAGAACGATAGAGTTTCAATAACGTAAAGAAAACAAAAACTGCTTTGATTTTCTGACTGTGGCAACGGTGAAATTGAGAAATGTTTTGCAATTTGTCAAAAGTGCCCAGACACGCATTATGTAATGTATGTATGTACTTTATGTCAGCTCATACTCTTTGGCACTCCTCGTTTACACTCGCATACTCGACACTCATACTCTGTCACAATGCCACTTCAAAAAATCAACGTATACACTTGGAGTAATCTTGACATTTTCAAAAATTATGCTCAAATTTGCATAACGGAATTTTGACAGCGACAACGACAGCTATGATAGCTACAAACGCATATTCACGGTTGCTTGGTATCTAAGAACAACAAGATAAACAGGCGAAATACTTGACAGCCAACAACAGAACGGCGACATCGTTTGACAGCAGCACTTGACGTCAACAGCAAGAAAGCTCTTCTAGTTAAAAAACGCATTTCAGTTGCAATCGGCAGGCGTAGCTACACTGAAGAAGATGTTAAATAAAAAGTGTTGAATGAGAATTTAAAATTAGATGGTGTTTGCATAGAAGTTATCTTGAAAAGAGTGGTACTAATAGAAGAAAATAAGAAGTGAAAATGTGTAAAATAGAAAATAGGGTGTGTATACCTCGGAGGATCGCAGAAAACAGCGTTTTCACTAAAGATGTAATAAAAAAACACAGAAAAACATGCTTGTCAAAGTGCACTCAGGAGTACGAATAAATAGCTAGTGCAAACCAACATCGAAGATTTACTAGTTCAGAAGTGGAATATATTCTCCAGTAAATAATAGGTCGTTCCAAAAACGACAAAGACAAACAACCTAGGGGAAAATGGTTGCACTCAAATTGGTCTTCCAATGAAGGCATCTCGCTTTCTTTTCCATAGCGTCTCTATACAAATACCGTATTTCCTTTTAGTTGTCAAACAATTTCTGCGAACAAATCCCATCTATGTGACCCGCCAAAAATGCCAATTCAACTTTGGATCTCTGGGCCAAAACAAAAGTTACCTCCTTAAGGTTTTCGAAGCTGGCCCTAACAGCGTCCAAACTTGGACTGACGAACTTGCTATGGATCAACCGCGGCAATTAACCTCCGAGGAGATTTACACCGAGGCTATCTTCTAATTTTTGACGTACTTCTTCTAATTTTTCCTAGAAACTGGCGGGACGGGACATATGCATTTAATGTCCACTCCGAACGGCTTCTTAAAGGCAGATGCATTTGTCCTGATAAGCTTATCATGCATTGGCCTATCGAACAGGGGGTTCGACGATGGCGCATACCATATAAGTTCTCTATGCAGAAGTTGTCAGGACAAAGAAGAAGAAGAATCGTTTCGTTACTTTCTTTTTGCCAATATCCAGGACACAGGCAAGAGTTTGCGGAACTTACCGACGTACTTTCGTCCCAGCCTTATATTATATGAAACTAATTAGGATTAATTAAAGGTTATCTAATCGGACGAATGCGCCCCACTCGCGCTCACTAAAGATCAAAAATGTCGCCGACTGAATACGTGTAATTGCCACGCATGGCCTCTCAACCGAACCTTACCCTTACACAATACGCTATATAGAAGCTTATAAGCGATATTGAAGAAACATACTCTAACTATGAGCTGACCCATGTTCGGTGTAGTGCCTATTAACAACACTTCTGCTACTTGTTTAAGCAGTTCGGCGGGATTTCCCCTTTCCCATCCTTTTTTTGTTGGCCCATATTCTTACTTCGTCATAGTAGGATGATAAAACAGAAATTCCTTTGTCCTCGAATGTGTGGTCGACTTCATCACATCGTTAATAGTTATTTTACGATGTAGAAAGTCGGTTTCCAGTCGCCATTATTGGTTCGACAAGGTTATTTCTAACCTATCGTATTTTTTGGTAAAGTATTCGGAGCATAATTACTCATACTTTGTCTCATGTCTTCATCTCCACTCCCCTAACTCATCGCTGAGCGTGTTTCAACGAGGTTGCGCAAGGATAAATGAGAAGGAGAGCAGCGATCGCCTGATAAGAATTCGAACACATAGCTGCTCTGTGAGAATCTCGGTGAAACTCAATGCAAAAGTATTTCATCAAATTATTAATTCCGAATAAATGCATTATGAATCAAACATAAGCACGCGCCTACGTTTAGCACACTCCCCTCCCAAAATTTATTATAAATAAACAGACATTCATACCTGCCGTCATATGTTCACACTTAAAATTCGAACATGCTCGAGCATTCAAAAATCGTGAGAAAATCAAATGAAGCGTGGGTGTTTTTAACGAAAACCCATTAATAGCCAAAGAGTCAATTGCCTGCAAAAAGGTATGCTAAAAAAGTAAACACACAATGGACGAGTGGGATGAGCAATTTTGTTATAGTCGTCGTCGATAGCGCAAAACAATTGAATATTTGTTGCCATGAAGCGGAAGTACAATGGTGACAACAACTATTATGCGCAACATCAAGACGTAGCTAAAGACATTAGAGACTTTGCCAAATTTCTTACCAGTCAGCATATTGTTACGTAAAATCCCATTTTCTTGTGTCTGAGACGCGTGTCGTGGCAATTTTGTAACCCCGTTCAATTTAATTGTGAACGCCGTTTACATAGCCTCAATTGACGATTAAACACAACTCATACAACAAAACCTACGAACGATGATATGGGGAAGGTATGTATGGGTAGAGGTACGTAGAGGCTTTGAGTGTAGCGAATATGTGGGAAGTTGTAAAGTCTTTAAGAAAATTGCCTGTCAGCTATACAGAACCCTTTTCTGCTTTTGGACTACGCAAGCCGATTCAACGTCTCAAGTCTCAAAGCAATAGCCATAATAAAATTTCAAAGTAAAATAAATTTTAGGGGTTGTTACGTATTAGAGTTGGAAAATTTTGAAAAATCCCCACAGATGTCTGGCTCACACAAAACAAGCGCACACACAGCTGCTATGGTACGGACAACCTTTGAAGCGTCTTAACGTCGGCTGGGAAAAAAGTTAATAAATAGTGTAAATGTGAAGTTGTTTGTGCGCTTTCTGGAGTTGGGGTAAGTTTTTGCGGTTGGTTGCGGTTATTAAGACCACAAAGATATGATGGCAGCTACTTTCATTATTATTATTGCTAATATTGTAGTTTTTGTTGTTGCTGTTGTTGTTGTTGTTGTTATAGATAACACCAGTTGGTCATTTAAGTGTTTTGCACCCTTAAGAAATTAATTGTGAAGATTTTGTTAACTAAGACAAGGCGAGATTTATCTTTACTTATTCGCAAAGTGTTTTAATCTACTTGATCTACAGCCCATCCATTTGGACAGTGTCATAATGAGCCTCAAAGCTGAATATTGGGCCTCATGCATAAAGAGGGAGCATTTGCTCAGACTCAGGCTTGTTTCTGATACAGAAGCAAAATACTCATCTTTAAGTCAGAGAATCGAGTCTGAGCAAATGCTCGCTTTTTAATGCATGAGAAGCTGCAGGGATGAAGAGAAGATAGAAAGCGTCGAGTACTTCCTCTGTAGATGCCAGTATACGTATGCTCTGGCCAGTATACGTTTGGAATGTCTGAATAAGTATTTCGTCTACTTGGCTCTGCGGGAGTCTAAAATATTCTAAGCTGCATCAGGACAAATTGGTTCAAATTCTTACACATCTAAAGAAGGAAGCCCACGCAGTGGTATCCAAACGGCTCAGCCGGCCTAAGTGTGTCCCTCACATTTCTGGGGGGCAGCCACTTTAACCTAACCTAACCTATTGCATGAAGCCCAATATGTAGCTCAAGCTCTATATGTATGTATGTCTGAAAAGCTATGCTGAGGTAGAACTTAGTAGTTTCCAAGGACTGTTTTTATAGCTAGAGACTGTACGAAGATTGTGAATATTTTTTTATATTGCTATTTTCCCTACTTCGAGCAATTCCTAAAGATAGTGGCCGAGGATTTTTCGAACAATGAGAAAAGGTTCTTTGCTGCGACAACGAATCAAGATTACCTGCCGCCAGATTCGACTAGTCAGGATGATGAACTCTCGTCTTACAACTGAGGAGTTGAGTAGCGCAACCCTTTCAAGGGGTATCCAGCGGAATTATAGCTTCTCCAACCCAATTGTCAACCGCATCTTCCCGTGGCGAGGCCTTTTTCTTTAGCAGGGAGTGGTGGCGGGATGACCAATAAGGTAAAACGGCATTTAAGTAAGTAACTTAGATGTTAGATCCCTAGAAATACCAGTAAATTGTCACTACTGAGATATCTCACAATTCATCTTATCAGCTCTGTTGGGAAATTGCAGCCATGGGATGTATCACAGAACGCTACGTGAAATACAGCTTCGAAAATGGTTGTTAGGTCAAGCTTCCATCATAATACTCACTGTCTCAAAAGTTATAACATCAGGGAAATTCAAATTTCAGGCGCGAGAAGGTATTAAGCACACTGCTGGGACTTAGATCGAGCATTATGCTGATGATTCGACGTTTGAACTTTTCATTGTGGAACCTGTTTGAATTTTCGTCTAAATAAACCAACTCACTTTTTCGGGACCATGAGTCACAGCCTGGTTGTTTATCTGCTCAACCATATCTTGTCCCCTGTTTACTTTGGGCATGGTGAAATCGCCGAGTATCCTACGGCTTAAGCGAGCTAACATCTTCCTGGCAACAAGTAGATAACATTTATGATATTCAAACCTGTTATCTTCTTAGATCTATTTCCCATCCTATGTTACAAAATGGTAAAGTAATAACTATACCATTTTGTAGCATTTGCAGCGAACTGATTGAGACAGGTAGAAGTCAGTAATTTTAGACGTTTGCCTGATTTTTTGTGTGTGTTGCTTTTATTTGTCTGTTTCGACAATGGGATTTTATTGTTTTTTTGTAAACAATTTTTAAAGGTGCAAATTTTTCGTCGGATAAAGTGTTTGTTTGTTCGTTTATTATTCTACCGTCCAATGTTTTTAATGTGTGTTAGATTTGATAAGAGCGAAACCATACAGCAAATCAAGAAAGAAAATTAATAAAAAGGAAAGGTTAGGAAAGGAAACCGAAACCGAAAAAGCATTTAGGCGGCGCAGTATCAATTTGTAATCGTATTTTTAACGCTTTGTTATTGACGAGTGGTTACTTATCGCCAGGTTATGGGTGTGTTATCTATTTCTCATCGACGGATCGAGTTATCGTTTTGTTATAGATATGTTATCGGTGAGGTAAATTTGCTATACATAACAAAGGTTATCGATTTGTATCGACGAGTTATTAGTTTGTTATCGAAAGTTTTTCTAATTTATTATCGGCTAATTATCGCTTATTTTTTCGAAAACTTGCATTATCGAAAATAATGTAAATTAAATTAAAGTAATTTTGCTATCTATAGCAAAGTCTATCGATTTTTATCGACGAATTACTCTCGAATTTATTATCGACTAATCATCAGGTATTGTCAGACATTTTACCAATTTGTTATCAAGAAGTAGTCGTTACGTTATCGGTTATCGGAAATGCTATCAAAAAATCGATTTATTATCGAAAAGTTATCGATTTGTTATCGGAATGTTACCAATTTGTTATCGGCGTTCTATCGATACCGACGGAGCTTCAATATAAAATCGATGACTCAGCGATAAAAAGCCGAGAAAGCTTTTCTCAAATTGCCCGAAGTTATTTGTTTCCGGTAAAGGTACCTCTGTTGGGCTTCAACTTCAATTAATAAGTTCATTTAAAAGCAATGTTTTTCTTTTCCATTTTTTAAGCACGTTCACGCAACGGGCTTTTGCTTGGACGTGAAGGACCTTAATTTTGTTGCTGATGTTTGCTAGGAGTAAGTTTCGTGCTTTCTAACAATTCCATCACATGAGTAATGTGAGTCATATGATTTCATAAACATAGAAGCTTCCCTATCATTGCAAACTTTACTATCGTTAGATCTCTGGTCTAAAATAAAGAGCTTGTTTGTGAATACTCTCATTCAACTTTCACTTTCTTCAGCGGAAGGGGGAGTAAGCTCAACTATTAACGAACTTATATTTACACATACCAAACCCTACCGAATCGAGCATCGTTCAGCAATTAACTTAATGCATTGTAAATTTGCACACATTTGTGGTAAGAAATGCAAAAACTTTTCGCACACGGTTTGGTCACTCATGCTGTGCCACCAAAAACCCACTGACTATAAAACGAAGTAACCAAGCATGCAACCATCCAACCCCTACCAGCTCATACACACCCACCAACACAACTAGCCAGACATGGTGGCAGACATTTCAGCTGATTTATTTATAAGTCATTTTCACTTTCAGCTCATGCGTGTGGGGGGGTAAATGCGAAATGCAAAAAAAAACCAGGCTCAACAATTTTAAATTGAGAAAGCACTTAATTTAAATAAAAAACACTGATTGCTTAAAGTATTAAAAATATGAATATTTCTAGTGATTGCCATTGGTTTGCGCCGCTGCAACGTCATATACTCCATTACTATAAATATTCAACCGGTGAGAGCACCAAACAAAAAGTCACTTCCGTTTCAGTTGACATTTATTTTGATTTACGGCAAGAAGTTCTAGTTAGTGTACAGCAGCCGCAACTAACTTGAACTAATGGCACCAAAAGTAAGAAAAATGGAGAGAAAGCTTTTTAGGCGATTATTTTCGAAACCACAAAACGGTCAAAGCACTTATAGTGCAAAAAAACATACTAAAAATGGTACACAGGGTAGAGCTGCAAAAGTATCGATATAAATATCGATACATCGAGTACTAGGTTCATGGTACGATTATCGATGTTTTTTTTAAATATCGGGTACTGTATTCCCATTTCTTATTCCTTTTTCTAGCGGCAGAATTACCAGCGTCTAAAACCTTGGTAAGACAAATACAACATGAATAAATAAAATTATATACATTATTGTCAGAGTTTTGTGTTTATTTTATTTGAATACCTAACAAGTTGATGGCTCTGAATATTGAGATATTCTTACAAAAGTTCAATGTGAAAGGTACGTTATTTTTTTTTCATATTATATACACATATTTTTTTTACGAGGAGGAAGCATCGACACCTCATAGTCAGTGTGGGACTTTAACCGCACTAAACCTCCTACCGTCGGAGTACCATTTATCCCCCGGTACTACCGTCAAGTATTCCGTCGGGAGGTAGGTTGAGCACTAAGCTCTACGTCTGTCGGAGTCACGTTGCTGTACTTAGATAGTCCCGCGGTATAGTTAACGCTGGGACTGGCACGCCCTACTTACTACCTGAATGTGCTTGACACATACCACTTCTACGAATATTTCCAAGCGTACCTGAAACACTGTGCAGATAGTGATAATGGCATGCCTGTGCGTTCGACTACTTGTATTGTAGGGTTATTAATTTCAATAGGTTTTTTCTGTTTTCATTTAATTGTGATAGGTTATATGTAGATATACACAAAAAAGAAGACATCATTGAGTTGGAAGACGAAAATTGTGTTGCCAAAAAGCTACAGTAAAGTACAGGGTCAAGCATTTGGATCCATTTTGACAAAATCAGTAATACTTTAAAGCCGCCTTCGACAGCACGAAAAGGAGCTGCCTATATGCCGCTATGTCTGAATTTGGTTTCCCCGCAAAACTTATACGGCTGTGCAAAATGACGTTGAGCAACACCATCAGCTCAGTCAGAATTGGGAAGGACCTCTCCGAGCCGTTCGAAACTAAACGAGGTTTCAGACAGGGTGACCCCCTATCGTGCGATTTCTTTAATTTGATGCTGGAGAAAATTATACTAGCTGCAGAACTTACCCGCACTGGAACAATATACTATAAAAGCGTGCAATTACTGGCATATGCTGATGACATTGATATCATCGGCCTAAACACCCGCGCTGTTAGTTCTGCTTACTCCAAGCTGGAAAAAGAAGCGGTAAAGATGGGTTTGATGGTGAATGAGGACAAAACGAAGTACCTGCTGTCATCGAGCAAAGAGTCAGCGCATATGCGCCTTGGCAACCACGCTACTGTTGGCAGCCATAATTTCGAAATAGTAAAAGACTTCGTTTATTTGGGAACCAGCATCAACACTAGCAACAACATCAGCACTGAAATCCAGCGAAGAATTATTCTTGCCAATAAATGCTACTTTGGATTAGGTAGGCAATTGAAAAGTAAAGTCCTCTCTCGGCGAACGAAAATCATACTCTACAAGTCACTTATCGTACCCGTCCTGCTATATGGGGCAGAAGCATGGACCATGACAACAGCAGATGAAGCGGCTTTGAGGGAAAAGTTCTTCGAAAGATTTATGGACCTCTACGCGTTGGCGATGGCGAGTACCGAAGAAGATTTAATGATGAGCTGTACGAGCTATACGCAGACATCAACATAGTCCAGCGAATTAAAACGCAGCGGCTGCGCTGGCTAGGCCATGTTATGCGAATGAAAGATGATGCTCCGGCCAAGAAAGTGTTTCTATCGGAACCCGCCTATGGAAGCAGAGGTAGAGGGCGGCCCCCACTCCGTTGGAAGGACCAGGTGGAAAACGATTTAAACTCCCTTGGTGTGACCAATTGGCGCCGGTTGGCGGAGCGACTGGCGCGCCTTGTTGGACGGCCATAACCGTTTAGACGGTTAAGCGCCAATTAAGTAAGTAAGTAAGTAATACGTCCAATTTGTTTCACCATCCAGAAACGATCGCATACAACTGCAAATTAAGATTCACATAGCTCGCCAAATAAGATTGATTTTTATATGAAAAAAACATATTGTTACGAATATTAGCAAAACTAAGGGTGCTGCTATCTCTAAGCCGATGCTAAACAGTGATATCATGCTCATCCATAGATCAATCATTATGTATCTATATAAACGAAACAATAATTGCGTCTACACATATGTACCATGTACGTATACGAGCAGCTGAGAAGCAAGGCACAACTACGTGCATATATCTGAGATACTCCTGAAAGTATGCAATGAGAGAAGCTATAAAATCGTGCAATTAAAGTTACAGCTGAGAAATTTGAGAGCTCATAGACCACTAGTAGATTCTGAAAATGGAAGCGCCTAGAAGATGCGAGCGTTGAAATCAGAGAGTATAAAAGGCAGCAAATGAAGGGGCGCTTGAATTCGGTTTCATTTGAGCTATCAATCAGTTGGTTATTAAGCAAGCTATTCGTTGCAAAGTATAAGTGTTATTGTGAAGTACTTTAATAAAGGCCATTTTTCCATTATTCAATATTGGAGTTATTTATTCAACAGTTTAGTGATTCGAACTTAGCAGAAGGGCAAATAAGAGGATTTGCAAGTAAATTCGTTACAATATGAAGATCCATCATCACGTAAAAAGGCTTTTGACAGCACCCTACGTAGACGTTCGACCTTTTCCCATAGTGGATGACAAAGGGTGTTGTTCGTATATACCCTCGTTTCGCTGTATAAGCTACCATTGCGGACAACTTTGCAGAATGTGTTTTATGATCGTTTCGAAGTTATGAAGACAATATTACATAGTATATATATACATTTATATATTGTATTTACATAAATGTCTGATATATACCTGATATTACTTTTAAACTGAGTAAGCGCTTTTCGCTATAAAAAAATTCGATATATATCGCTATATATCGATACCCTCCCCCTCAAATATCGAAAATATCGAGCAAGCCGAATATCGATACTTTTGCAGCTCTAACACAGGGATGCTTTGCGCTAGCAATAAAATATATCAAACAACAAATATGAGATTTTAATACAAATTGCTTCAAAAATTTTAAATGTGAGTAAGTAGGCGCACTAAGCCCAATTTATTGTGTGTAGTGCTTAGTATGAAAGTTATAAGCGTTTAAAAGCTTCACTAGACCAAAACTTCATTTTTTATTCTTACTTCCTTTATTTTACAGCTCATACGTCTAACATTTTTCATTTTATGCTTCCGCTTTAGAAATTTTGATATGCATTCATTTCGGTTGTTTGCCATTAAATTTTCCATTCTTTGTTGGTAAATTTTCAATAATTTACGAGTATAGCGCTCTCTCACTTGCCCTCTTTTGATGTGCTCTCTCCCTCCCACACTTACTCTTGTTCCCTGCTGCAATCTTTTTCCTGTTTTTATACCCAGCTGTACTTGTATACAGGGTATTATAACTTTGATTGGATAACGGTTGGTTGTATGGGTATAAAGGAATCGAGATAGATATAGACTTCTATATATACTTGAGTAAATATTGAGATATGTTCACCAAATTTGGTACACGAGCTTATCTGAACCCAGAATAGATTGATATTGAAAATGGCCGAAGTCGGATGATAACCACGCCCACTTTTTATATATATAACATTTTGGAAAACACAAAAAACCTGATTATTTGGTAAATAATAAACCTAGAATGTTGAAATTTGACGCGTGGACTGATATTGAGACTCTTGATAAAATTTTTTTAAATGGGCGTGGCACCGCCCACTTGAGATAAAATCAATTTTACAAATACTATTAATCATAAATCAATATTCGTTAAACCTATCTTAACAAAATTCGGCAGAGAGGTTGCCTTTACCATAAAGAATGATTTGAAGAAAAATTAACGCAATCGGTTAAAGATCACGGCCTCTTTTATATAAAAGATTTTTAAAAGGGTCGTGGAGGAATAAAGTAAGCTATATCTTTTCAAAAAAGAGCTTTATATCAATGGTATTTCATTTCACAGGTGGATTTATAACAATAAATGGGAAAAACTTCAAATTTTAAAAAATGGGGGGCCCCCTTTATGGCTAAGCAATTTTCTATGTTTCGGGAGCCATAACTCGAATAAAAATTAACATATCGTAATGAAATTGTGTAGATACACATATTTTCCCTGTAGCAGAACATATTTCTAGCAAAAATGGATGGGATCGGTTAAAGACCACGGCAACTTAGATATAAAACAAGTTTAAAAGGGTCGTAGACTAGAATAATAAGCTATAACTTAGCAAAAAATAGTTTTGTATCAATGATATTTCACTTATCAAGTTTTATTGTAAGAGGAAACGGAGAGAAATTTTTTTTTAAACGGGCGGTGCCACGTGTTATGTAGAAAAGTAATTTATCTGAAATGAAATGTACAATTGAAGCTCACGCTGAGTATATAATGTTCGGTTACACCCGAACTTAGACACCTTTACTTGTTTTTTACAATTTTTGTACAACTCTGTTCCTTTTCACGTTTTTTGTGTACTTAGTTTTGTTTGCAGGCTACCCACTTTAAAACAAACTTCAAAATAACGGTACTATTTTATTTAATACGTTTTCCGCATTTTTTGTTTTTAGTTAGTTGAAGTGATTCCACTTGAAAATTCCATATGAGTAAAGTATAAAAGCAGATAGCCTGTCAAATACACTAAACTATTTCCCTTTTCAAGAGCTTTTTTTCTGACTGCAGCTTTATTAAAGCTCACTCCACAAATATAACTCTGTATGGCTTTTGCAGTGATAGTGATTTCAAAATAAAAAATTTAAATTTTTCTGAACTTTTTTAAAGGAGGAATGGAAAAGTTCTTCTATTTTGTAGGTTGGAGATATAAAGCTCGAGCTTTAAAGTGAGGTTAAGTGTTTGATGACCTCAACATTTGACGCTCATAAATTGTTCTCTAAGCCTTGTGGGTTTGAAAGCGAGTATTTTTTTCAAACTTAAATTAAATTTTTTTTAGTATTTAAATGATATATTTTAATTTTGTTGGAATGACCTCAGTTTTGCAGAGCTTTTGTGACTCTGAAGTAGTGGCTGCGACTTGAGTCACCTCATTAACATATATAGACAGCTTCCAATTTGGGATAGTAAACTTAAGCCTTGTTTTCATTAGCTTGAGTCAACCACTAGAAGGATTCTAGCCTTCTAAATGATAACTCTGTAGGAAGAAGTCTTTACTGTATCTACTAAGCAATGTTGAGACTTACTGGAAGCAAGCAGTATCAAACAAAAGATGGTGTCCCACTAGCCACTAGTATGCATATTTGGGTTAGATTGGTTGGCAGGCTAAACCGAAGCGCTCATCGTTTCATGGGTCGTCAGTACTTGCAGATGTGGATAAGGTAATTTCAAAACAGCTTTTTTTTATTGGTGGTAGGGATCGTAAAATGCCGAATGCATCAAAATCGATGCCGTCGCAGTAACCGTATGTCGACAAAACACATTTCCTTTTAAGAGCTGTGCTCCATGCCGAGATTGCTTTTTCATTGCTTCAGCGTGGCGTACTCTATTTCTCATTTTTATAAGAATCCTGAAGTCCCTGCTTACAGGTCACGAATCTTCTGGTCATCACCTGTACAACTGGTTCTGATACTGTGCGATAGTCAGGGGCTAAGAGCTGCTATACAAAATTTAGAAGCTCAAAAGCGGTTCTTCGTCTCAAGTGTATTTTCCACAGCTCGGAGTTGTATAATAGCGTTGATAGGATGATGTCTATCACCAACTTCTTTTCGCTTTGGGGCCCTCCTATTTTGATCACCAAGCTTAACAACAATACTTGTTAAATTATCGTCTCTGTTGCATGTTGCGTTTGTGCCAATATGTTATGGAAGTCTGATCTTATGCCTAAGTAATTGAATAATTTCTTTGATATAGTTTGAAAATCAAAATCTAGCCGTACGAGTTTTTGGATAGGTTTACACACTTTGTTATTCTATTGTCACCGGATTTGGTGCAGGTCTAACCCCTCTCTTGTGAATATCATGAACTGATTAAGCTTTCTTAGTGATTTGTCTGTATGTACTGTCTGCGCTAATCTCGTCTACAATGGGCATTTAAATTTTCATCGTAGCTGCCGTTGAACCGGATCGAAGTCACCCATGGTTCTCCGGTCATCTAAGTTTACTATATTAGGATACAGTTTCTCGCATAGCTTCTAACCGCTGTATACACCATGGAATTTGGAATAATTGTTCGATTCTTACGTCTAAGTTTGCAATAAGTACGACGAGTATGAAGTTTGTGCTACTTTGCTAATCCACTTCTACGCTAGTATGGACGTCTTCATTTGCTGCTGGTGATAGAATGATAGTCCTCCAACCTGTTATGTGGCGGCTGCAACATGTGTTTTTAAGGTAAATTTACCAAGTTTCCGCGTTCTGTCGATCATGTTTAGAGGCTTGTGGAGAGTTTGAGTCACCTTGACCGTACCAATTAACACTGCAGTGACTTCTCTCATGTCTCTACGAAAAATCCGTTTGCGAGCCCGCGATTACAATGCATAAGGCTCTGCCCAACAAACTAACAAAGTTCTAGCCTCAAACTCCTCACAAAGCAGGGATTGGGTTACGTAGAAGGTTCAGATTGTTCATCTCAAATCCTTCCAGATATGGTGGGGCTAGTCTCTTTTATATACAAGGCACGATAACCTCCGAAGAGATTTTAGGCCGAACTTCTTTTCCACTTCGGGTCGTGCTCCTTTTTAATTTTTACTACAAATTGGCGGGAGGGCACCTACATGTTTTACTCCGCATCCGTGCGGCATCTGCAAGGCAGATGAGTTTTCATTAAGAAGCTTTTCATGGCAGAAAAACCCTCGAAGTGTTTGACAAATCACTTCTGAGGGGCGAACCCTCTAAATTTTTGATGTTAAGTACTTTACCGGGGAGATGAACCCAGTAACCTCGGTGTGGTAGGCGGAGCACGCTACCACCACACCACGGCGGCCGCTAGTATCTGAATGGTGCTATTTTATGGAATGCGTGGGATAAATACCCAATAAAGGACCTTCAACATTGATAAAATTCGCAAACGCTTTTCTTATCTCTACAAGAAGAAGGAAAAGAAAATTGTTCTCAGGAGTCAAACAGCCATTGAGAATGCCTACTCTTGCTTTACAGTATATGTAATGGATACAGAGTTGATTTTTATTCTGTAATAGTTCGAGACAATCGGGGTCGTTAGACAGACATTCATAGGGCGGCCCCCGCAAATCCCCGTACATGGGACCGCGTTTAGCATTACTTCTGGGTACGGGTGCGCGCTACGTGAGCTCTATGGCTACTCTCACGCTAATGGGCTAGGCATCCGTCTTCTCGTTTACTGATAAGTATATGCCTCCATCTGTCTCTTCGGCAGGTCATGTTATTGCCAAGTACCAAGGGCAGAAATTATTACCGCTTCAAGTATGGACCAACTTAACCCTTCTATCAAGCTTAGGCCCAACCCAATAAGCTCCCCACTCCGTGAGTTTGGTGATTATACAGCATAAATTGGTGCGCGTGTTATGATGTAGAGATTGTTGTCCTCCAACTACTGCAAGTCTGCGGCAGCTTTGCCTACTAAGTGTGTTATCAGCATAGGCGCGATGGAAAGAACCTCGTAAGAAAAATTGAATAAGATTACAGGAGATTTCCAATGAAAAATACAATGAAGCTAACGAAAATATGATTCGTCCGCTCTCAGCGAAAATAGCACATTCCAAATTCCCATGTACGTGGAAGACGAGCATATTTCGTTTGTGATTTTTCACACAAATAAAGGCCAAGTGTTAGGCTTCCATTGGACCGACGTTATACAATTTAATTTTTGGAATACCCTTACTCTTTTCACCTCGCTTGTGAATATTCTTTTACCAAATTATTTATTTCACTTGACTTAATTTTTTATCATTCTGAGTTTGATTAAAAGAAGCAACCGTTTTTTGTTTATTTTCGTAGTCAGTTCATTTTGTTAAATTTCTTTTGTTATTGAACTCCACAGTTTCTTACATTCGTATTCTTTACCTAAACTTTATGACCTTTTTGGCAACATCAATTTACCTTTGGAATTGTAACTTAATTTGACAACACTACTGAGTACCTTTTTTTGCTTACACTCCACAATTTCATTATCATCATTCATTCTTTTCATTTTCTTGTTCGTTACATACTGATCGCCACCTACACCCAGCCACGCCCAACCATCTACTTGACTTGCCTCGGCCAGTCTGCTATTCTGTACTTAACTGCTTACTTTTGTAACTTTTCACAAAGTTTGTGAAAACTTTTGCATTAAATGTAAATGTAAGTCGAAATTTACGTTAAGTGTAAATACTTTTTGCAGTTCAGTTAGACAATTTTAAATTTTGTATGCTGATAACATTTCCTTTACCGGTCTCGTATTTCAGCTTGAATGAGAGTCCAATTGGGATTAGTTAGTTTCGGAATTTTTGATGTGCAACATGATTGAAAAGAAACCCTTTTTCAAAGATGACATTTTTGATGGTCTTGTTAACAAGAAAAGGGCTTTGAGGCAAAGTTTGCGGAGCAGGGTAACAAAGTTGAAAATTTTTTGAAAGCATTTAGGTGTCAAGCTTAAAAAGTTTTGTTCAAATGATAATATGTTAGGGTACAGTGTAGGAGTTTTTGATTTTAGTTATTTAAAGTTAAGCCCAGGAAGCTTGCTATTTCAGCTGGGGAATGAATCCCCCTGAGAAAGCTGCCCCTTTGCGGTAGCGTAGAATCCTCCCCAGGACAGGTGATAATTAAGGTCCAATAACAGCGATCATCTAAATAATTTTCAGGGGAAAAATTATTTATTGAGAATTCGCAGTGTTTAACTACCTACCAAAGATTTACTTAGTAAATTCCTAAACGTAGTTATACAAGTAGGCAGATAAATTCCCTGGGTGAGACTCTTCTACTACATCAAAACTAACTTAGGCCAATCGTCACTACTTTGGTAGAACCAAGTAGCTTATTCGCTCATAATGGGCTTCTCCTCGGTTCGATAATTCGGCTTGTATGTAAAAACTGTTCCTTTGGGTCCGACGAAGAACGTGTGGAGACTCGTTTTTCTCTGTTTTCAATACACCACACTAGCCAGTTGAGGCAGTTTCGAGAAATGAAATATAGAAAGCATTGATCATTGACATCTACATATAGTCCAGGAGCCGACTGCAAAAGCATGTTGCATGTTGTATTCAAATGGGACCAGTATAACTCATTTACTGGTATTTGGGGCACCTCAAACCGTGGACTTGCCAGATCCTAGCTTGGCAGGATCGTGGTAATTCGTCGATGAAAAGTCAATTTTCGGCGAAAATATGTTGCATAGTGTATTCAAATAAAATGTTCAATTATGAGAGCTGGCAATGCCCCGACCCCAAAAGTACCGACTTGCCACCTCCTATCCTGGAAGAAAACCCTTGGCAAGTCGGTTCAGAGGACACGGCATGCTTGAACGATGTTTTATTCCGAAGTCACGCTATCTCGTTTTTTTTGCGGACTCCTTCTGTAGGTTAAATTAAGCTCAGCAACTGCTCTACCAATAATCACAGTAACTGACCAATCAAAGCTCTGATCAAAGGCATAATTACCTGCGACAGTACGAATCAATGAATGTATGTTTTGCGCAGAGAATTCAGTCAAAATCACGTTCTTCTTCAAAAATCGCAGTTATGCCAACTCTACAGGTAACCGAGGTTTAGCTCTTGAGCATAATGGGATCTCATAATAATGTTCGGTTGGGAACATCCATAAAAGGGATCTCCACAGAACTATGTCCAGTTACAAATTCTTCATTGATCAAGAGCTAAGTCTTTTAGACAATGCCAAATGCGTCTGAAAGCTAATCGAAACTGAAGGATAAATAGAGCCAAGGGGAATTATATATCAACAGGAAAAAAATTGAGAGTCTGACTAACTGACATACCCTACACTGTGTGCTGAAAGGGAGCTTTAGTGCGGACACAGGGGCGATAAGGCCCTTCAGCGCTTAAATGTGGTATGCATGTGCCGCGATCAATCTCTTTATCAAGGTGCGCTCGGCACGCCATATTCTGCTCAATGACTCCCCTTACAAATAAAACAAAACAGACTAATTTTATTCTATGACACTGTTTAATAACAACCAAAAGATCCGCTTTCCTCCCAGAGATCACTGAAACTTTGGGAAGATCACTCAGAGATTCCACATCTCAGCTTTCACTGGGCATTCTAAGGTGTATTGTGGAATGGAAACGCTAGTCTTTGCAACACTGCCGACCGAGGTGACCGCTGAGTTAGCATTTTGGGAATCACTCCTTGATGCCGCAGTAGCGATATAGGTTTGTACCCCGGAAAGCCCCGGCAGACACTCATCTAGCGTTGCAGCTCTTAGCACTGACTAAGCAAGGCTAACAATATGTGTAGAAGCCCTATGCAGTTCTGTGGAGATTCTAAGAACATTTGGGCAGAATACCGTGGAAAGCTAATCTTCAGCCATTCTTAAGGTAATAATAATGCAGCTTCAGCCTTCCAAGGGTACGGGAAACGCTGAAGCACCTTCTTTCTTTTAGCGATAGCAAGACTTCCCGGGAGGTTTTGGGGATTATTATCGATATTTGTACTTCTTCCCCGTATATATCTCCGGTACTCTTCAGAAAATATAAAGCGATTTCATATTTGAATCTTTTAGGTCACCCAACCACTTACTTCCGTGAGGGCCATTTAAATCCTCGCCTGCTAAATAAACTGGTTGAAGAATCTCCATTACTTAAAGTAGCAGTAATCAGTTCTTAATAAGAGCCCTCAATCGTGCGGAGGTAACAAGTCACTTTGAATCCCATAAGGTATCTCAACTGAATCCCCTTCGCTGAATATTGCAGGAAATAATTTGCAGATGAGTTGGTAAAGAGCGGTTTCGAAATGGACTAAGCAGAACGGACAGCTCCGTACGCCACCGTTGGGCTATGTTTTTGAGGAAATCGATAATTGTGACGTTTCAAAGCCTTATAGCCATGTTTGGGACAAAAGGCACTAGCGGCCTTCTCAAGCTAAACAAATCTGCAATGGGAGTACTTACGGATGTCATCATAGGTCACTGCGCTATAACACCGATGCTCCGAGGGTGGCGCATACCAACAAGCTTCCTATGCAGAAACATGTTAGCTGAGATTAATATAAAACTATTCATGACTTTCTTTTTCCGATGTGAAGCAGTGCAGACAAGACGACTTAAATTTAATGGCGCCTTTTTTTGCGACAGTGTGGCATAGATTGCTAGATGGATCTTTTGCCCCTGCTTAAGTTCATCAGAGAAAGCATTTGGCTCATTTAGAACTACTAGGCAGTAATCTGGTTGGAAGAATGTGCCGTCACGTGGAAGGAACTTACAATGGCCAAACATGTTTTCGGGTGGAAATATGGAAATTTTCCATGCACGACCTGCACTACAATACAAAAAACTATGGCTTTGTAGAGTTTTGAAAAATCTTTCAATAGCAACTCAAACAGTTAAACTCAATTATAAACATATTTTCATAAAAGTTTAAACTTGTATGGTGTAGACTTTTGTTGGAGAATGGAGACTTTGGAGAGTTCCTAAAAACTTTGAAAATTGCTTAATATTGAAATTGGTCTAGTAATTCAAAACCTCTAAAGTCCAATTTGTTTGCAGGTTGTAACTTCACTCAAAAACAGTACAAAGTCCACCGTAATTAATTACCCTGGATAGTGTTAAAACATCCAAACAAAGCGTAGGGCAGAACGAGCAGTTAAGCTTAATTTGCAATACGATTTCACAAAATACGAGTTGTTTTGTATAGTGGAGACTTTGAAAAGATATTAAAAATTTGCAAAGACTTAACAAATGTTCTTATTTGGTACTTACTTTAGTGTTACGCATGCATTTCAGGGAGTGGAGACTTTGGAGAGTTTTTCAAAAACTTTCAAAATCGCAAATTTTGATGTTTTTTTTTGTCAATGACATTTTTTTTATTAAAAAATGCTGCTTAAAACACTTAATGAAACAGTTTTCAAGTACAGCGACTCATAATTGCTAAAAAGTCTTAAGCGGAAAAAAGAAAATTTCACAGTAGCCGAATTATTCAAATTAAAACAAGTTATCAAACATGAAATAATTAAAAAATGTATGAAACCCAAATTGCTTTTGCCATATTTCTTAGTGTGCTTTCGTGGAGCTTTAAAAACTAATTCTTTTCAAAAATGGGCAATTTTGTAGCTTGCGTGTTCACATTTTCACTTAGGAGAAATTTCCTGTGCACCAAATATTTTGGAGATATCTCTGGTGTTAGTACTCCCAAACTAGTGACATTAGAAAGTTTTAAAAAAAATTTTAAAATACGAAAAAACCTTAGCTTATCGTAATTTGTAACTCTAATTTACAAATGTGCAATATTTTTAAAAGTGGAGACTTAAGAAATCTTGTCAAAAACTTGCAAATGCTCATCAAAATTATAATATCGTGCCTAATTAAGTTGAATAGATGCAATTTTAGGAAGTGAAAACTTTGGAGAGTTTTCAAAAACTTCGAAAATCGCTTATTTTTGATGTTCTTTCTTTAGCCATAATTCCTCAGTGTACATGTGGAGTGTTCTAATGGAAAATTTCTTTCAAAATTGAAGAATTTTTTAGCTTACGACCTTAGAAAGTTTTAAGAAATTCAAAAAACCGTATGACAAGACGACCAGTTAAACATAATCTGTAGCTCTATTTTACAAAATGTTAAATACTTTGAATAGTGGAGATTTTAGAAAAATTGTAAAAAGTTTGCAAATGCGCACCAAACTTTGTAATTTAGTACTTAATTTAGTTGAACAGAGGCAATTTTAGGGATTGAAAACTTTGGAGAGTTTTTCAAAAACTTCGAAAATCGCAAATTTTCGATGTTCTTTCTTTAGCCATGGTTTCAGTGGACTTTTGGAGAGTTTTTAAAGGAAGATTTATAGTCATAAGTGGAAAACTTGTTGGCTTACGTTTTAGGATTTCCACATTGTGAGAAATTTAATGTTGCACCAAATATTTGGGAGATTAATTTCAGGTCACATTAAAAAATTTTAAAGTACCAATAAAACCGTGACATAAATTTGGTGCGATAAATGTTTGCATATAATTCAAGCAAAAACAGCAAAGCTCAATAATTAAAGCGAATATTTAAATTTTCCACATTCTAACAAATTTGCCCACAATTTAGTTTGCCGCTGTGATGGAATCTCTTTTTAGAGTCAAACACATGTCAGTGCCGGTTTGCAATTAAATGAAAAATGCAAACAAACTGCTAATAAATTGCATTGCCCATAACAACAACAACAACAACAACAACAACATTAAGTTGTTTTGTGTATTGAATCATTTTGACAAATATTGGAAATTTTGTAAGGCCTACCCTATTCCTACACTAGTCTGGCTCTGTCGCATTTTATTTTCAAAAGTCATATATTTATCAATCCTTCATTAATAAACCAAATTTGTGTCTGTGCTTAACAAGCTCCGTAAGCAAGGAACTTATCATAGAACAAAAATTCCACTTCATGGCATAAAAACGGTATGCGGTCCCTTTAGTTTTTGCCAACGCAAACAAGTAATATACATAACTAAATGGTCATCAAACAGCATTTTGCGCAATTAGGCCGCTCGTTGTCCAGTCGTTGACACGCAACTCATGATTTGACGCAAGCACAAGGACATTTTTTAATTTATGTACCAGCTCAGGTACTTGCAGGCGATTTTCTTCTTACAATGTCTTAAAGTCTAAAGTAAAAAAAAACAAGTAAGGACGGGACTGTCTTCGGCTGTGCCGAAGACTTCATACCTTTCATGAATGGGGCTGAACAATAATCTTATCCCGTTCGTAATCTCCAAATAATCGGATGTATAAGATAAGAAATATATAGTGAACAGATGTACATACCTAAACGATTTTTAAGATAAATATAAAATAAAAATGGCAAAAAAACCCCTTATCTGAACGATCGGTTGTATGGGATATATATTATATATAGCTCCGATCGAAATGATTTTTACAGGAAATCTTTCTATGATATATTAGAATATATATCACCAAGTTTCACGTTTTTATATTGGAAACTAAGGGAGAAATGGCCAAAAATCTTTCTATCTGAACGATCGGTTGTATGGGATATATACTATATATAGCTCCGATCAAAGTGATTTTTTCAGAAATCTTCTATGATATATAGAATATATATCACCAAGTTTACGTTTTTATATTGGAAATTAAGGGAGAAATGGCTAAAAATCTTTCTATCTGAACGATCGGTTGTATGGGATATATATTATATATAGCTCCGATCGAAATGATTTTTTCATGAAATCTTCTATGATATATTAGAATAAATATCACCAAGTTTAACGTTTTTATATTGGAAATTAAGGGAGAAATTGCCAAAAATCTTTCTATCTGAACGATCGGTTGTATGGGATATATACTATATATAGCTCCGATCAAAGTGATTTTTTCAGAAAATCTTCTATGATATATTAAATATATATCACCAAGTTTCACGTTTATACTTTCTAAATTAAGGGAGAAATGGCCAAAAATCTTTCTATCTGAACGATCGGTTGTATGGGGATATATACTATATATAGCTCCGATCAAAGTGATTTTTTCAGGATATCTTCTATGATATATTAGAATATATATCACCGAGTTTCACGTTTATACTTTCTAAATTGCGGCAGGAATGACCAAAATCGTCTTATCTGAACGATCGGTTGTATGGGAGATATATGTTATAGTGGTCCGATCCTACCGGATCCGACAAATGTCTAATATAATACAAAAATACATCCTTGTACCAAATTTCATTGAGATATCTCAAAATTTGAGGGACTAGTTTGCGTTCAAACAGACAGACGGACGGACAGACGGACATGGCTATATCAACTCAGTTCGTCGCCCTGATCAATTCGGTATACTTAATGGTGAGTCTATCTTCTATATTTCTCAACGTTACAAACATCGGACCAAAGTTAATATACCATTTCATGTTCATGAAAGGTATAAAAATAGTTATTGTTCCCCTAAGTTTACTGACAAGGAAATATCCTTTAATTGCGCGCTTAGTAGGGGTTCCTATCCCATGAACGGTTTTTACGCGCGATTCCACGCGCAATGAGCATGGGAACGAAAACAGCGGCATTAAGCACTCGTAAAAATTTTAAAGAAATAAAAAAAGATATTAGGGACTATACACACACATACACAATTCATATGTATATACATACATACATGCTTCCTTACAAAATAAGGACTCATAAACGACAGCTTAACATAGGCAAACCATAAATATCTACAAGTAGCCGAGTAACTTGCGGCATGCCGCAACTCAAAGCTGCACATGTCTCTACTAACGCCACTCTGTGCGAGACTCTACGTACGAATTTAACTGCAGAAGTCACATTTGTACGAACTGGTATTTATTTATTGTCCCATTGTGGCGTTAACAAAAGTGAAAAGTGGTAGCGTGAGAATTCTTTAATATTAAGTTGGTGTTTTTTTCTTGCGTTTTTTTTTAACATTCTACTCCAACATAACGGTATACCTACTTAGTATATGCACAAACAACAAAATGTGTGTATTTATAGAAGCGCCGAAGTGTTTGCGACGCGAACTTTGAGAGGTGAGAAAATAAAAATAAGTTTTAACGAGAACGGTGTACACCCTCAAAAAAAGTTGGGTGGTTTAACAGCGGGACGTGACTGATTGACTGACTGGGTTGGTATACCACTGTGCAGCGACAAGCAGACATAGATATTTTTATAATTATATGTAGACATACATACATACAAACATCCTGGCGGGCAAATGTGTATCCCCTGTGTGTGAAACGCTGTTATGTTCAAACACTTGAAATGCAAGAGCCGCGGCTCTGACTGAGTTCCTTTGGCAGCAGAGCGACGCTGTAACGTTGATGACTTTGTGGGAAACATTTACGGATTTGTTGCACCTGCGCAGTCGAATTTTTTTATATATTTATATCTACACAGTTGCTCTCATGTATAATTAATGAAATATCAAAAAAATAAAAAGGTGGTGTGGCGTGTTTGCTTCATACAACAAAAAAAGGATGTGCTCTATGTGAGAGAAATTAAGGAAGCTAGAGCGAGCGTCTTGTGCAGCGAGATTCTATGAAATTCGGCATACTTGGTTTGTAAATTCATGTATGAGGAAGTAAGCTAGATAGCGTGAGAGTTTTACTTTGTGTGAGTGCACACAATTTAAGTATACTCTTTTTGTATTATCAGCGCGAAATCAAAGGGACTATAGCGCGATATTTTTTTTTGCAGTGAGAGTCAGAGAGTCAATTTGCTGTTAACCAAATATTATTTCTCTTCACTACTTTGAGTGCGCATGAAAACTGCTGCGTTCGAGGGTGACGTTGACCGTGTGAGTGTGAGCGCAATACATTTGTATGAGGAAGTGGACTAGCGCATCTGCAAATCCTGCAATATTTATTTTTCTGTTGTTTGTTTTGGGTATACACACCAAAGTATCCTTTCAACTTCCTATATACAAGGCATACAAAACACTAAGAATAATACTGGGAAATTTTTTAGATTTGCTTTGGTTTTTCGTTTCTATCTATTATTCAATTATTTTCTACTTTTCTCTTTTACTTATTTTATATGAATTTTCTCACGTTTTTTTTCTTTAGACATTTTCAATTATTTAATTTTTTTAAGCTATCGAGACATCTTTTATATGGGGGAGTAAAGGTATAGGTTATGTAGGAACATCGAAATTGGGGGAATAAAGGATGGGGCTATGTATTGGCAACAACATATTTTCGCTTGTTTCTATGTATTTATGTATGTACATATATGTACATATATTTGATATAAATACTCTTAAGAGCGCTTACAAATTTGTTAACCTCATGTTATAGTTGTAAATTTTCGCTATTACAGAAACAGACATTATTTTAGCTCAATTAAAATATTCAGTAAATGGTGCGAAAAAACCACGGAGCATACTTCAAGGGGCACTCAAATACATTTTGAGAACCTATTGACTCGACTTCCTAGGGGAAGATTCGACTAATGCATGAATCAAGTCAACGAAATCAGTTAACTTCTTGAAAAACTAATTCTATTTTACTCAAATCTTTTACTATCTGTATTTAATTAGCGAGACATGCTCATATTGCTTTATACAATTGTTTTTGTTATTGATATTAGAGAAAAAAATCAATAACAAAAACAATTGTATAAAGCAATATGAGCATCTCTCGCTAATTAAATACAGATGATAAATTTGATATAATAGTTAATAGTGACACAGCGGAAGTACTGCTAATAAAATCAATACTAGAAAAACCCAATGTTACTAAGCTCTTGAGCGCGCCTATAAATATTCCACACAATTAGGATTAAAAAGCATATAGAATTAGTATGTACCTAAATGGTGAATAAAAGGAATAGCAACAAAAAGGCAATACTTAGAGACTAATTGCAAAGCGCGCAGCTGGGGCATTCATATTGCTGAGAGGTTGAAGGCATCTGCCTCTACACTAGTACAAAGTATGAATGTTGGAGATTTCGAGTTCAATACTCAGCTCCCGAGAAGCTAGCTGATGAAGAAACGAAATTCAGAAACATGTCCTAGTAAACATCACCGTTTGTAAACTTTACAATTTTTCTCTAATATCAATAACAAATCTTTTACTCTATAAGCAATTGAAGGACGACTGCTACATGCCTCATCAAATTAAAGATTCTCAAATCTATTACCGAAAAGTGACATAGAAATGTAGGTCCCCAAAAGTATTAGAAATCTGGTTTATAGTTTACTCTTCAAAGAAAAGTTCTAATAGTCCTAAAATTGAAGTCTCAATATTGACTCTGTGTTGACCTCAGTTCTAACAACGTGCATGTGTTGTTAGTGTATTAAATAACAAAATGTTACAAAACAAGCATAAGAAATTTTGTTCTGAATGTGAGCTTAAAAGGCTGGCTGAATATTTGTAGTCCACGCTCTTCAAAATATGAAATAGTTTTACACAATTTTATGAAAACAATTGTCGATTGGCCCATTTTGCCGTAATCGCTTAGTCGATAAGTTATATTTTTGGATAAATCAAAAAAAAGTGTCTTGTTGTGATTGTTTGTTGTAGCTATAAAGACACTCCCCGAAGGTTATATACTCGGTACGTTCCGGTAACAAGCACCATTGATGTACAATCCCGACCAACTCGTGAACGACTCCATTTGACCGTATTTAAATTTCTAGGTTAGAAGGAGTTGCCGAGTTTGGCGCATCGGTGTGGATAACTACCTTGCTCCATTTATGATACGGCGTATTCTACTTCAGATTTACAAGCTTGTATTTAGTACAAAGAGCTCCCACAATATTCGCGTTGAATCGACATCATTCCAAGGCGTTTTGGTTCAAATTTTATTTGTCATCAAAGCCTTAAGTTCAACTGTGGTGCGATGGAGAGTGTTATGGGGACGCCTCACCTGACTTGTGGCTGCGTCGAACTATTTTAATATTAGTATCAGCAAGCATTCGGATCAAAGCAATATCACTTGCAATTTTCAGTACCCCTGGCCACCTCCAGTGTGCTCCTCTGTAGATGGAGCTCGAGTCAGCTAAACCAACGCCGGGCGGACACTACCTCTTGCAGAATAGCGAGACCCTTCTGGACGGATGTGAAAAGCATGCGATCTGCTTAAATTATTAAGTTCACTTATGAATGCCTATCAATTCTTGTTCTGTAAAACGATAATGTAAAATAAAAATATTATACTTTTAAATAAATATTTGTTTGAATTTTTTTTTATCATTACACAACTTCGCAAAACGAGATGTTCCTTCAACGGTATTTGGGAAAAGGGCAAATGTACTTAAGATACAGCCAAATCTAAAGTTACAATTCAACTCGAGATAATTACAGTTCAAATACGGAAACCTACAACTTAATTTAGGCGATTTAAATTTAGAAATCAAATAAGTTTCAACTCCAATTTAGTAATTAAAAATTTATGCCTTTCAGGTGCAGAAAGTTACAATTTTACCGTAGAGTTTTCATTTGGAATTCAGAAATTAGAATTAAGTGCCAGATTATGTATGACACTCAGAGTTACAGCCCCCACTATATAATACCAAAAATATTCATAAAGGCATTCAGGTTTACGTCACACGCTGAAGTAATTAAATGCTCTTATATGACGGGAATTTTGGCTCACACGAGAAAAAATGCCTTGTTGCGTTACACATAATTTGCCCCTAGGTAGGTAGGTTGAACTGGCCGGTCCATAAGGACCTCACATAACTGAAAAACCCTATCAAAAACCAGGACATATGTTATAAAATAACTCCGTCCTCTTGGTAAATACTAGAAGCTTCCTAGGACTTAAGCCACTTGCTGCTTTAAGATCTGACAGCTGTATCACTCCTAATAGCTGGAGCCTTAGTCTGGTAAGCGCAGGGCACGAGCACAGAACGTGCTCGATCGTTTCCTACTTCAGCCCACACTTCCTACATCTGCTATCACTGACCAAGCCTAATTTAAAGGTATGTGACTCCAGAAGGCAGTATTCAGTGAGAATACCCGTCATGAGTCTACAATCCTCTCTTTTTAATGATAGAAGCAACTTTGTTAGTCTAAGGTTGTAAGACCAACACATAATTTTCGACACTTTACAGCCCCGCGCTTGAACCTACGCCTTTCCTGCTTGGTCGATCATGTGCACCTCTCGCCTTCGCTTAATCTTGCCCAGACTAATTGGGACGTCTACGGAGCAAGCTTTAAGGTATGCGCCCTTTTTTACCTTTATATCAAGTTGCTTTCATGTTTGTCCCCTCATTTCCATACGAATTTTTGACCCACGGAAAAGTCTTTTTCGGTAACTTCCGGTTGAGCTAGACACTTGATACTTAGAACATAGTTCAGATCTGAGAGACATTACAATGCAAGAGAAAAAAATCCGCTAGGTGGCGCACGGATCGAGATATACAGAAAATTAATTTTAAAATGGATATTTGCGATCGACTTTTAACTAACTTCTCGGTGATCCAGAGACTTGAAACTTAGCACATAGTTTGCGAGTCGATGGCACTACAACTCGTGGAAAACAAAATGCCGCCAGATTGCAGGCGAATCGAGGTAAAGGAAAATCCCTGAAAAAACGCAGGGAATCTTGCAATCAATTTTTGAGGAACATCCCTGTGAGCTGGAGATATGAAACTTGAGCCGTAAGTCAGAACCCGGTGACAATGCAATATTTTATCAAAAAAATCCGCTAGGTGGCGCATGGATCGAGATATTGAGAAAAAAAGTTTTAAATTGGTGGAACTCTGTTGTTTTCGCCAGTGTTGTCAGCGAAAATTCCACTAATTCTATTAAATCTTGCTATTTTGAACACATAAATAAAGATAAGAATTTTCACTTAGGAATTATTTAAATTACTAATTAAAGTTGCAATTGCCTTTCTGTAGGCAGTACTAAAAAATTGAAAATAAAAAGATGTTAAAGGAATTTTAAGAACTAGCTTTATATAAATGGACCAAAAAATAGAAGGCAAATTTTTCTTTAATACGGTCTTGTTGAATTTGACTAAAAAACTTTAACAATAACTCTTGTAAAAGAATTTTGCGATTTAAAATTATAAAGGTAGATTGCGTGTTAAATTCTAAATAATCAATTAGTTAATCCCAAGTACATGGTTTGCCTTAAATTGAAAGATTGCGCTCCACCTTTATAGTTTTAAATCCCAAAATTCTTACAAGAGCTATTGTTAAAGTTTTTTAGTCAAAATTCAACAAGACTATGTCTGTATTAAAGGAAAAATTGCCTTCTATTTTTTGGTCCATTTATATAAAGGTAGTCCTTAATATTTTTTTATCATTTTTTATTAGCTAGTTCATCCGCTTTTTCATTCCTATCTATTCCCATATGCCCTGGGACCCAATAAATATGTATGCTTCTCCCTGTCCCGATTCTCTCCAGGACTGCTTACACTCTAACAGGCATTTAGTTGCTGTGCTATGCGAGATTATTGCCTTAATTGCTGCTTGACTGTCAATATAAAAGTTAACACGATTGCAGCTTAGGCTATTCTCTTCCAGTGGTTCTACTGCTTTGGTTACGGCTACTATTTCAGCACAGTATACCGCAGACTCCACTCCTTCCACTACTTTGGAACCATCTGTGTACACATGTATCGCCTCGTTCGCCGTTTTGAACGCCCTTGCGCAAACCGTCCACCTAAATCTAAGCAATTTACAATTTAACTTCAGATTTCCTTGTACGCTTTGAACTTGAATAAGAATTCTACTTTTTTCAAGTTAAACTATTTCGCCTTCTGATTTCGGTGACGCTTCCCATGAAGCAGATTTCAAAAATTTGATTTCGATTCCGGTCATAGCAAACTTACTTCCATAATATACCTCGTATGAAAGTAAAACAAAAATTACAGCTTCTGCCCCTGTCAGAACTCAATCTGCAAAATTATAAATATTTCTCTGCTCTGTCCAAAAATCCACTTTTAATAACTGAATTTTCATTAGTCCTTAGATTAATAAAAACTCTATTTTGCCACATAACAAATTAATATTACGCCAAATATTGCATTAGGGCGCTATAATATTTTATATAGTTCAATAATTTTGAATATATGTACATCATATTCCTTAGAAGACACATAAACTCGAAATATAATGAAATAAGTTTACTTTTGCCTAAGACATAAAATATACAACACAAGCACGTGAGTCCAACAAAGTAGGCCGTAAACATCAAAATCATCACCTACATTCCGCCCAATCCTCAGAAAAAGCCTACTTTCAGCCTACATACATACACATGTATGTGTTTATACATATACGCGACACACACTAACCTAACTACAAAAGCTCAATTGTCTACAGAAAATAGAATTTACGAAATTCCTGAAATGACATTAAATCCGCGCGCCCAAAGTACTTCATAACTCATTATGCCAACCGATATGAATCTTAACATACCAATTCACAATTTTCCCACTCAACAACTTGGCGCAATACATATTTCTTCCTTTGTGGCTCGACATCCTTTACCCCACACCAAAAGTTCCTTAAATTTGTTATGCTTACATTCATACATAAACAGTTATACGCATCCGATTATGTTTCGTTGTAGCCATCGTGCGTGGTCGCCTAAATTCAAACAAAAAATTGCCCACACTTTTAATCTCAGCATTCTACGTGTTTTCGCATTTTTGTATTACCTCATAAAGTTACGTTTCTTTTTTGGTTTGCTGACTTCCTTATTTTTATTATTATTGTTTTTGTTGCAAACTAATACATCCCTCTCTTGCTGGACCCTTATCAAGCATGCTGGGTCCGTTATGCGTTGGTTCGTTTTGTTAGCTCCCCCTTTTTTGATGTTATTGAACTGAACTTGACATTTTGCACTCACACGTATATTCGCACACACTAACACACACACGCATACAAAGGTGAAATCACACCGGCATGAATAAACAGAGAAAACGTAAATGGAAAACACACGAACCCGCATTCGTATGCCATGCAGCCTGCAGCAGTCGAAAAAGGGAAACATATGAGCATTGAACCGACCGACTTAAAACATGACAGACCGACAAAATATGCTGGACATACTAACAAACTTAATGACGCACCGACTTCACTCGTGATATGCACGAGTGCATCATACAAGCACACATACAGATAATAACAAAACTTGCGTATATGTGTTTTGGGCAGGAAGATGCGCATACTGAAGTGTGGAGCAGCGCCAAATTGAATGCTATACAAAACAAACAAAACAAATTCAACACGCACGACCCCAACCGACCGCATACGACAGGCAGCTGATGTGAACGACTAGCCGATATGAACCAAACCATCAAATGACCAAACAGTCGGTGGTCGTCTAGTATGCCACAAGCTACCATGGATAACCTCGTGCTAATGTTAGCAACCGTATGCGGCTACGTGGAAGTTCCGCTTGCTTCTACTACTTCATTTCCTTTTCCGCTCAATACCACTCTCGACAATGTATGTATTAGGGTGGTTTTTCAATACAGGGTAGTTTTTTTTTCTCAGAAATTTGTATGTGCTCACTTCTAGAAATGTTCTATTAGATATAAAAATGTAATTGTAAAAGTTTCAGCTCAATCGGAATTCGCCTTCCCGTGCCTAAAGAGCCTGGAAGTTTGACAAAATCCCTATTTTTACCGAAAACTCGAAAATTTTTCGTTTTAACCTACGATAAGATATCCGCATTGCAACAGATGTATTATTAAAAGAAATAAAATTTAATATACTTTAAATTATATAATAACATTTCTTCTCTAAAACTGGACAGTTGAAAAGATATTTAACATTTAGTGTAGAAAGATTGTTACCTAGTATTGTATTTCGCTGTTCCTCACAATTTCGAAAACAATTTTACGTTTACTGATATCTTAGCTTATCCGTAATCAACGGATGCACTTAAGTATCTTTATTTATATAATAGAAAAAACCTGAGAAAAAACTGGAAGTTAAGAAATTGTTGTAGTTATGTGTTTTCAGTCTTTAATTAATGAATATACTGTTTAACAAAGTGGTGAGATGATGGTAGCCATTCTAGAGTTCACATTCGAAGAAAGAATTCATATTAAAAATAAAAGTTAAAAGGATTAAAAAATGTTGATTTTCAATTTCAGTCATCGGATACGGGTTGAGAAAGGGTACATTTTAAAGCATCGGAGTAAAGCCGCCGGCAATCCGCCAACACCTGAAGCAAGAACTGGGTCTGCTCCTCGTCTTTTGTAAGAGTGTTATTAAAATCTTGAATTAACTTAACTCCCCTCTCTACTTTTATGCTTCTAACAAAACTTTGAAGTTTCAAAAAGTCTTTATTATCAAACCAGATCATTGGGGCCTCTGCCAAAAAATCCGTTCCGACGTTAAAATACTCGAAAAATACAAGAGATTGGTCAGAAATAAACTCATCAAGGAAAACATTTTTAAAAAACTTCACAGCTTCCTTTTCAGAAACTTCTTCTTTTCTGTTCTCTCTTTCTACTCTTCTTTGATCAGCTCGAGCAGTATTCCTATCGACACCTTCCATGTGACCTTTGCGACCTTTCATTCTCTGACTTTCAAAAATCGTACATCTTCTTATTCGACATTTTGGAAATGGCATCTTCTACTGCTACATCAAAAAGATCGGGCAGCTTGGATTTGAATGCAAGATTCTTTCCTTCCTGGCATTTTGTCTTCAATGCTGAATTACTTTGAAGTGATCTCCATTCGTTATATAATTTTTCAACTTTGCAAACAGCATTTTTCGGCATCTGACAAGGTATTCTTGCTTTTGTACGACCCGTTTACACTAGGCAATTTTAAAAATCAACAGGACTGCAAAGTTGGGCAATGTAAATTCCTTTTATGTATAAATATCAAATGAACTAATATATGCCAGAAGTTTCAAGTATCAATATTCGCATAATTGAATTTTAAAACTGTTAGACTATATTCAAGTTGAGTCATAAACTATTGTTTATGGGACGATTTTGACTTTATTTTGTATTGTTTTTGTCAAAAAACTCGAGTTTATAGGTCTGTTTAATGAACAAAAAAGTTCAGAGTAGGTTAGAGCAGAGCAGAGTAGGGCAGCTGACAAAATAGAAATAGAGCAACTTAGAGCAGAAATGCATGAAACACTTGAATCTCGATAGTTTCCATTTATTTGGTTTTTTTTTAATCTTCAAAATTAATGCAAATGCACGTATGCTAAAACGTAGTTTTTCTTGCAAGCTAGTTTTTTGAAGTTTTCAAAAATTTATTTTTTCTTGACTGACAATTACTTCTCTGCTCTAACTTACTCCACAAAAAAAGCTAGAGCAGAAATTTGTGATCTGGATTACTCTAGTTTTGTTTTGAGCATACTCATGAAACAAAAGATAGAGCAACCTAGAGCAACAAAAGTGTTCATGAAACACAATTTTGTGAAATAATTCAACTTGGCGTAAGCTAGAGCAGCTCAATAAACAAACCTTATGACTCAATATGAACGTGGTCTGAACGTATACGGTGCTAAAAATATGTCATATTAAAAGTTTTATAGAACATCAATAAACTCGAACTTGACTTGATCAAAATTGTAGGGAACAGCGAAATACCATACCAGATCACTTCACACGAACTTGATTCATCAAATATTATATATCTATCAAACCATCCACTTTTAAAGGGAAATGCCTATTATATACTTTAAAGTCCATTAAATGTCCTTTTATTTGACAATAAATTTATTTCAACATGTATAATATATTGCAAATAAAAAAAAATTTGATTTTTCGCGAAAAATTGTGACTTGGCCAACTTCAGGGAAATCAAAGTCCGATTGAGCTCAAACTTTTACTATTGCATTTTTGCACTAAACAGCACATTTGAAGAACTGAGCACCTGTTAAAATTCGAAAAAAAAATTTAAAAACCACCCTAGTATGTATGTATTACGTACCAAATGGCAAACAACAAATTAATCTTACTTATTTCGCTTGAATGTTCGGTTATGTTGCGAATTGCGCTCGTATAATAAAATATAAACAAACTGAAGTGTTTCGGCGCGACTGTGGTTATTTTTAGTATATTGTTTATTTTTACATACCTACACTTGCATTTGTGCTATAGCACAGCCCCTAGCATACCAACCTCTATAACCCCACTCCATCATCTCGCGGCAGCTATGCACTGTCTAATGCGAAGTCTAACTTACGCGCTTTGTGGTTATCGTCCTCCCACTTCGTTTGCGTTGCTATGCGGTTTTTGTGGCACGCACGCAATGCATAGAGAGGACTTTTTTTCTAATTTTTTTTTGTGCCTGAAAATGAAATTCCATTCAGTTTTGTATTTGTAATTAAATTAAAATTGTGCTGCTGCTCAGACGAGACGGAAACTAACAGTATGTATTGGAAGGTGAAAGTAATGCAAAAGTTTTTAAATGAGATTAAAGGCTGAAAGAGGACTATTGGCTTAAAGCTTCTTCTTTGGCGCCAACAATAGCTTTCGCAAAGGAATTAACGAAATCTAGCAAAATCGCTACAAATTAATTGACTGCCATTTTCCTAGACCGTGGTGATAGCGGGAAGTTTTTTGTAAGATTAAGAAGCCAGGAGACGCGATTCCTCGCTATGGTCCCTAAACAGCTAACATATCAAATTAGCGCCTTTGCTTAGCGTCCACAGTACAAGTAGTTTAATACCATTTAACACTGAGCTATAGACATACTAATTACCCTGTGGAGTGTGGATGGACCGTTTGAATGAGCTGTTTGAAGGAAGGACTCTGCAACAGATTTATAGTTTCTGTTGGAACCTCACTGTCGAAACTACTAACAATTCATCACTCACTATATTTTGGACCGGTGATCTAATTAATGGCGTATGCTGCCGACATTGACATCATCGGCCTGGACACCCGCGCCGATTACGACCGGAAAAAGAAGTGGTAAAGATGGGTTTGATGGTGAATGAGGACAAAACGAAGTACCCGCTGTCATCGGGCAAAGAGGCAGCGCATTTCCAGCATTAACACAGTTTTATTTTTATAGAAATATTTCTAGAAAGGATTTCTGAACCGTATTATATTTAACATTTTGTATACACGCTGCTATCTCTGAAAACAACTTCACTAATTTTAAAAATATATAGAAAGCACATTATATGTTGGCATCACTATGCTGTTAGTAAATAATCACAACAACAAAAACAGCAAGCAGCCAAACTTATGTACATGTACACACTAAAGCAAGCAGCCACATTTATGAACAAGGCAACGAAGAATATTCCACACACATAACCAGCAGGTCGAAATGAAGAGATACCTCATATACACACATGCAGTCATCAGCTAAGAGCAGAAGTTGCTACTCACACATGCACACGCATATAGCTAAATAGCCAACCCAGCCAGCATTTTTTGAAAATTTTGATCAAAAAATATACAAATACCATACCCCAAGATGATTAAAAACGTTCAAATTTAAAAGCATTTTTGTTCGAAAATTAATGTATCGTCGGGAGAAAAATGTACCATAAATGTGATTACTCTTGAATAATCATTGATGATTCATATTTCGAAACGCTTTTTGGTCATATTTGATATCATTGTAAAATTGAGATTTAATTGTTTTAGAGTAATATTTGGATGCTTTTCACAGTCATTTTCTCATCATATTCGTTAACATATTTCAATCGTTTTGATTGAGATTTTGGAATCATTTTTGAATGCGATTATGATGCATTTATTCTTCATATCTCATTCAAAATAATGTACTACACAGTAGTCTTATTTCATCAGGGGAGGAAAGCATGCGGAAGTGAGCTATTTGAACCACAGGTCGGTCACCCGCAAACAAACTGCATCAGCTATGATCGTCAACATCTTGAAATACGATATGGTAGGGGATGTTGAAGCCACATCCAGGTACATATGTCAAGAGAGTTTCAGTTACCTGGCGTTCAAATAGTTCACAAACTTTGTATTGTCTAATGGTTAGATTTGTATTTTGTGTGAAGCCGAAGGTAGAGAAATGGTTGGGGACATCTTTTCTTAGGAGCAGTATTTACATTATTTTTGTCTTGAAGAATAAAATTTTAATATATTTTTTCTGAACTTCATGGTTGAAAAAATGTGAGTATGTAAAAAAACTAAGATCTTCAATGAAAAGTAAAATTTTAACAAGTAACATTCAGTGAGAAAAGATTCAGAAATCTGAATGAAAAATGATTAAAAAATTTTGATCACCTAAAGTAAACACATTTAATTCAAATATGATTCCAAAATGTGATTGAAAAGCTAAGTATGTTCAGTTTTTGATCATCAGACGTATTCATATTTGATTATTTCTTTTGTTCAATTGTAAGATAACTCATTATTTAGTCAGAAAGAGTAATCAAATCGTATTGATATGTAGTGAAATTCAAAACATAATAACGTAATTGCTGAGTGGGAGGTATGGGATACAACTGTGCCAGAAGGCATGTTTGTGAAAAGTGGAGATCTTAGGAGAAATATGCGAACGGGGCAACAGAGAATATAAATGCAGCGCAAGCTGAGGAATAATCAATCAGTTGGATTTAAACGCGCTTTTGTGAAGTATGTGAGAGTGAAGTATAATTGTACTACTCCCAATGTAGTCTAAATGAAGACCATTTTGCAATACTGAATATCGGAGCTATTTATTCGACAGTTCAGCCATTCAAACGTTAGCAGAAGATGCATAATTATCAGGAACCCCCAAAAATTCGTTACAATATTCTAGGCTCTCTTAAAATTTATGGAAGGTTGCCACCTTAGTAGTATTTAAAATTTGAATGAAATATGCCAATAAGATTATTACAGGTAAGGCATATCACATACTTTTTTCAATAGAAATTTTATTGAATAGAGCTCACATAATCGTCTTAATCATAAGTAGGCTGGCACCTATCCTTAATTAACTATTTGTATAATTGTATATAATGGAAATGCAGAATTTCTGAGCCAAAATTTACTCACGATGGTCGATTATTCGAACCATATTTATAATAATATGCAGCTAAATATGTATGTATAAGTGATTTCATAGAGACGAATGTTATTATCACTGTTATATATATACTTACACAATTTTTTTTTCTTTCTAGGTAAGTTCGAGTTCTGAAGAATGTAAATATTATCTTCATATGCCAAATTTAATACAAGTAAGTTGAAACAAGACTTTTCTTACTTTAAGCATTTCTTTTAACTATCGGCGTCGAATTTTGCTGCAACGGCTTAATGTTTTTGAAGGGCTAACCTAACTGTCCAAGGTCCGGGTAAAAAATATTTCGATACAAAAGCACAGTTTAGCAATCAATTTCGAAAATGGTTAGACATATATCTTATAAAATAAAGTCCGGCATATAGGTAATTAGTTTATTGACTCCTTACAGAAAACCATGATTTGGGAACAGTTTTGTTTTTTTGCATTTTTGCATTAAAGTGGTTTGACAATTTGCGAAAATGTGAGGAAGATCATACTAGAAAATACTTGATTCCCTACTAACATAGCAAGAATGACATTTTTTCAAAACAAAATTTGTTTGTTCGTTGTGAAGCAAACGTTCAAACATGTGTTCAGCGAGAGCGCCCACTCACATTCATGCGAATTAGATCAAATGGGGAAAATAGCTCGTATTCGATAGTATATTCACCTACGTTTGTAAGTATGTAAGCAACTTCATTTAATTTCTTCTTCTTACTTCCAAGGCTTTATTTTGTACTGTAGGAGGCAGACTAGATAGGCAATTGAAAAGTGAAGTCCTCTCTTTGCAACGAAAATCATGCTTATCGTACCTGTGGTTTGACAATTTGCGAAAGTGTGGCGAAAATCATACTAGAAAATAGTTGATTCCCTACTAATATAACAAAAAGGGCATTTTTTTATACAAAATTTGTTTGTCCGCCGTGAAACAAACGTTCAAACATGTGTTCCGCGAGAGTGCTCACTCACATTCATGTGAATTCAATCAAATTGGGAAAAAATCACATATTCGATAGTATATTCACCTACGTTTGTAAGTATGTAAGCAATTTCATTTCATTTCTTCTTCTTACTTCCAAGGCTTTATTTTGTACTGTAGGAGGCAGACTAGGTAGGCAACTGAAAAGTGAAGTCCTCTCTTTGCAACGAAAATCATGCTTATCGTACGTGTGGTTTGACAATTTGCGAAAGTGTGGCGAAAATCATACTAGAAAATAGTTGATTCCCTACTAATATAACAAAAAAGACATTTTTTCTAAACAAAATTTGTTTGTTCGCCGTGAAACAAACGTTCAAAGATGTGTTCAGCGAGAGCGCCCACTCACATTCATGCGAATTAGATCAAATGGGGAAAAGAGCACGTATTCGATAGTATATTCACCTACGTTTGTAAGAATGTAAGCCATTTCATTTAATTTCTTCTTCTTACTTCCAAGGCTTTATTTTGTACTGTAGGAGGCAGACTAGGTAGGCAATTAAAAAGTGAAGTCCTCCCTTTGCAACGAAAATCATGCTTATCGTACCTGTGGTTTGACAATTTGCGAAAGTGCGGCGAAAATTATACTAGAAAATAGTTGATTCCCTACTAATATAACAAAAAGGGCATTTTTTCTAAACAAAATTTGTTTGTCCGCCGCGAAACAAACGTTCAAACATGTGTTCCGCGAGAGTGCTCACTCACATTCATGTGAATTCAATCAAATTGGGAAAAAATCACATATTCGATAGTATATTCACCTACGTTTGTAAGTATGTAAGCAATTTCATTTCATTTCTTCTTCTTACTGCCAAGGCTTTATTTTGTACTGTAGTAGGCAGACTAGGTAGGCAATTGAAAAGTAAAGTCATAGTCTAGTCCAGTGAATACATCAACCTAGTCCAACGAATCAAAGATATTTCTCCGGCTAAGAAAGTATTTTTATAGGAACCCGCCCGTAGAAGCAGAGAAAGAGGGTGGCCGCCACTATGCTGGAATAACCACGAAGAAAAATATTTAAATTCCCTTGGTGTGACCAATTGGCGCAAGTTAACTCAAAGAAGAAGCGTCTGGCGCGCCTTGTTAGACGATGGTCATTTTAAGGGTTAAACGGTTAAGCGCCAATTAAATAAGTAAGTAGGGGCAGATGTTGACAGGAAATATATTGAATTTGTGTTAAGATAGGGCGTTTTTGAAACTTATTTTGAGATAAGACGTTCTATAGCCGATTTCTGAAGTTGGGCTTTAGTAAATGAAACTCAGAGATAGATGGTTTTTCAAAAAGAGTTTTTAAGAGTTGGCTGCAATTTTTTTTGCAGGCCTTTCAGAATTTTGAACTGAAAATTCAATGACATTTTATCATTTCATGTGTTTGCTTTGCTTTCTTTTTTGATAAAAATATGCAGATAAAACCGAATTCAAATCAAACAGGAATCTAGTTAGCGTGTGAATAATCTACAGGAAGTGCCCAAATTGGTGTGAATTGCACTTGAAAATGTTCTTGTTTTTTTTTGTAATGATAAATCTGTCCCATATCCTATGCACTGAAGCAAACAAGAAATTGTACGTTAAAACAAGTAATTTTCGCCAGCGATTTTATCGTCTGATAAAAATTTTGTGTGAGCGAGACCCTCCTTTTCAGGTATGCCCGTTATAAATATGTTAAATGACAAATCGCTACACTATTAAATGACAGTTGCATGACATTTCAATAATTTGACATGTGTTTAACCTTAAACGGTGTTGGAAATACAAGCATACATACATACATACATACGTAGCAATGTTATGCATGTAAAAGATAAGAAATACAACAAAAGTGAGATAAACATTAAAAACAAACTTAAAAAACAAAACAACAAATCCAGTATACTACTCTCAATACTACCAGCAACAACTTTGTAAAATGTGCGCCAACAACGTTTCACAAAAGCGTAGCGAACAAATGTACGGTACAGTGCTGAAAAGGGGGCAGTGAAAAACTGGAATCACCGCAGATGTTATCGTGACGCTTAGGCTTAAAAACCTAAATTATGAAACACGCGCCAGCGGCGCAGCAGCGGCAACAATCAGAAGTTGGTAGTAAATATGTATGTAATCGTGCGGCTGGTTTGACTAAAATCGAAACCAGAAATTCTACTTGTAGAACTGCAATGTGTGTGCAAGCGCAACAGCAACCCCCTTTCAATGTGTGAATAAGCGCGCGTTGTGGCATGTGTGGCATGGTCAGTGCGATGCGCGTAGGCCGTTGAGCTTTTGTGTTGTGTTGGTCAGTAGTGGGGTGATTGTGCTGTTCATGTTGTTGCTGCTGGCGATGGCACAGAGTGGACAAACGAGTTAACTAAACAGTCTTTGTTTTTGCTTAGTGAGAAACCAGTTTTCTTCTGCTTCTTCTTTCTATAAATTAATATGGACATACATATTTTGTTGTTGCACGTCGCTTAGAATTGCAATTCAGTGCAATTTCATAACAATGACAAATGCACGCTGCTTCTGGTGCACACGTGTGCGTGCGTATGCAAAGCAATAATGAAATATGCCAAACGAAAGGGTTTACAAATGACAACGAGCTGTGCTAATGCAATTGGTTCACTCTCCCTCCTCCTTTCACGCCATCCGACATGACTATTGTTTGACATCAAATTTTATACTCCAAGGAATTGACACAAACGCGGCGTGATATTTGACAAAATTTGCTTAGCTTAGTAGCAAAAAAATGGTTTTCGTAAATATGAAGAAATCTTAATAACAAAACCCAACAACAAACACAATAGCTAAATAAATATTAATAATAATGAGATTAAGGGTGGCGTTGAAAACAAAATTATGCATATGCCAGCTAAAAAAGATGCCACGAAAACTCACTGACTCTTGGCAGAAAGCAAAAAAAGCGCGCAGTATTTAAGTGCTCGAAACGAAACGGCGACTGCCGTTAACTCTCCCCTTCTCTGACTTCTATTTTTATACTCAGCTGAGCAGAGCTGACAGAGTATATTAATTTTGTTCGCATAACGGTACCCCATAACGGCACAAACTAATCGAGATAGTAGATATAGACTTCTATATATCAAAAAGCTCTGGGCGAAAAAAGAAATTCATTTAGCCATGTCCGTCAGTCCGTCCGTAAACACGATAACTTGAGTAAATTTGAGGTATCTTGATGAAATTTGGTATGTAAGTTCCTGGGTACTTATCTCAGATCGCTAATTAAAATGAACGAAATCGTACTATAACCACGCCCACTTTTTCGATATCGAAAATTTCGAAAAACCGAAAAAGTGCGATAATTCATTACCAAAGACGGATAAAGCGATGGAACTTAGTAGGTGGATTGACCTTATGACGCAAAATAGAAAATTAGTAAAATTTTGGACAATGGGCGTGGCACCGCCCAATTTAAAAGAAGGCGGCCACCGTGGTGTGATGGTAGCGTGCTCCGCCTACCACACCGTATGCCCTGGGTTCGCATCCCGGGCAAAGCAACATCAAAAGTTTAGAAATAAGTTTTTTCAATTAGAAGAAAATTTTTCTAAGCGAGGTCGCCCCTCGGCAGTGCTTGGCAAGCGCTCCGGGTGTATTTCTGCCATGAAAAACTCTCAGTGAAAACTCATCTGCCTTGCAGATGCCGTTCGGAGTCGGCATAGAACATGTAGGTCCGTTCGGCCAATTTATAGGGAAAATCAAGAGGAGCACTACGCAAATTGGAAGAGAAGCTCGGCCTTAGATCTCTTCGGAGGTTATCGCGCCTTACATTTATTTTTTATCTTTTAATTTAACAGTTTTGCAATCTGTAATTTGGCAGTCGTTGAAGGTATCATGATGAAATTTTGCAGGAACGTTACTATTATTACTGTATGTGTTCTAAATAAAAATTAGCAAAATCGGATGAAGAACACGCCCACTTTAAAAAAAAATTTAAAGTAAAATTTTAACAAAAAATTCAATATCTTTACAGTATATAAGTAAATTATGTCAACATTCAGCTCCAGTAATGATATGGTGCAACAAATACAAAAGTAAAAGAAAATTTCAAAATGGGCGTAGCTCCGCTCTTTTTCATTTAATTTGTCTAGAATACTTATAAAGCCATAAGTCGAACAAAAATTTACCAATCCTTGTGAAATTTGATAAGGGTATAGCTTCTATAGCGATAACTGTTTTCTGTTAAAATGGCCGAAATCGGTTGAACCCACGCCCAACTTTTTATACACAGTCGGCCGTCTGTCCTTCCGCTCGGCCGTTAAGACGATAACTTGAGCAAAAATCCATATATATCTTTACTAAACTTAGTTCACGTACTTACCTGAACTCATTTTATCTTGGTATTAAAAATGGGCGAAACCCGACTATGATCACGCCCACTTTTTCGATATCGAAAATTTCGAAAAATTACAAAAATGCCATAATTCTATACCAAATGGTTTTTTTGACGTAAAATATAATGGGTGTGACACATACCATATTAAGTAGAAGAAAATGAAAAAGTTCAAAAGCCTTTGGAATCATGGCAGGAATACTGTTCGTGGTATTACATATGTAAATAAATTAGTGGTACCCGACACATGATGTTCTGGTACACCCTGGTCCACATTTTGGTCGATATCTCGAAAACGCTTTCACATATACAACTAGGGGTCATTCCCTTTCAAAACCCTCATTATCCTCTTTCATTTGATGCTCGTATCGTACAAACACATTCTAGAGTCACCCCTGGTCCACCGTTATGGCGATATCTCGAAAATGCGCGCACCTATAGAACTAAGGCACACTCCCTTTTAAAATACTCTTTAATACCTTTCATTTGATACCCATGTCTTACAGACACATTCCAGGGTTACCATAGGTTCATTTTCCTACATGGTAATTTTCCCTTATTTGGCAAAGGATGAAGAAAAATCGTTCCAGAAACGTCACCCTTGGTCTACAATTTGGTGGATATTTCCCAAACGTATGTGATATGGAGTTAAAAACCACTTATAAACCATCTACGAAACCAACGCAGCTAAGCTCTCAGCTGAGTATGTAATGTTCCGTTTCACCCGAACTTAGCCTTCCTTACTTGCTCTTATTAGTCTTATTGTTGTTGCTATCTGTCCACACTCAACGTTCATAATATTTGCAATTGCTTATGAATGCAGAATTAAAAAAAAATGTTCCAAACATTACTCCGATTGCCTCATTCCACCTTTTCTCATTATCCTTTACGAATGAACTGCAAAAAGCTCGCTTCATTTACATACCAACTCAAAAATTGTGCTTGAGGAAAATCATCAAATACAAAAAATATTTGTGTTATGTTGTAAGTAAATTTAGGCGCTTTTTGAATGACTGGCTTATGCGGCAGTTACCCACGAACGTACGTAGAAAAAACGTGTCAGCTGACACGACCTATCTTATGAGTGTGCAATGTAAACGAAAACTCACCGACGTGCAACGCCCGTACGTACGTAGCCCGGAACGTAGAAATCAAAACAATTTTGATTTTTTCCGTAAGAACGTGTCAGCTGATCGCTCTCACACTAGACAGAGTTACCTAGTAAACTTTTGTGCGCTAATTTTGACCGTTTCCAATTTTATGCAAAAACGCCTGATTAAAGTTTGAAAAATTGTGGAAATAATTCGAAATAATTATGTAAAAGTGCTGAATATAAATATTTAATCCATTTATACTTATTTAATATGTACTCCGGCCTTTTACAATATCAAAAATTAAATTGGAAAAGTTGATGTTTCCATAAGCATACATGCAAAATGGTCAATGGCAACAGTGCTTATCTGTAAACAATACACATACAAATATGTTATGTACATGTACACAGACGCATACATTGATTCCTACGGGCTTGAAAGTTCGGTCAAACGTGCTTCGTACGACAACGTCCTTACGTACGGCACATGTCGGTGGGTAACTGCCGCATTATGGTCGCCCATTTAGTAAACAAACAAATACACGCTCCGAAATACAACCCTGTGGCTAGTACTCGTAAACCACCCACTCCATACGCAGGCGGCAACCTCATTAGTGTTTGTAGATTAGGGCAAGAGAAAGAGTGTGTGTTATGAAGTTAAAAATAGCCTTCCGCTTATTTAGCTACACCCTTGTCAAAGCCCGTTAAGCACTTCATATTGGATTGGGAATATTTAGAGCAAATCAAGTTATCGCGCCTTTTGTGTTGGGATAAAGTGGCTGAAGGTGTACTTTGCGAATACTGCATAGAGAATACTTATCAGACAAAAAAATGGTTTTCGCTCTTATGATTTGTGAAGAATTGGCTTGATTTCGCGTGATCACAAATACTTACCTCACAACGTCAAAGAACAAACTTTGCGTGAACCATATTCAATCAAATAGATATTAATATTGATTTTAATATGTTATAATTCCAAGGAGTTTTACGAAGAACTTTAAGGCCAATTAAAGCCGGAGTCATTGGTGCCGTATGTCGTATCGCTGTATCCGTATCCCTAACGTAATCAGCTGTTTATCGTTACGACGGTAAACCAAAACCCAATTGGTTGGCTACGATATGGTTACGACCTTAGCGGCACCAATAATCGATTGCATTGATTCTCATAAGATTGGTCGAATCAGCTGTTATAAGGTTACCGATACGGTTACCGATAAAGCACCAATGTCTCCAGCTTAAGGCTATGCTACAGCAAACTTTTATACAAACTGGCGGGATTGCCTGGTTTTAAGAAGGATTACTGAAGAGAGTAAAAATTTACCCTGAAGTTCGCACAACGCCCAAAAACAATTCGTCTCCAAACTAAGTTTGATGGGAGATGTCAAAAAATCGATCCAAATGATTTGATATATAATGCGAAATATTGCCTGCCTTTTGTCAAAAGTTATATCTGTATTAAGTCGTGTGCCAACCGCAAGCTCAAAATTCATGGCCACAAACTCTTCTTCATCAAAAGCAGTGACGGAAACTATTATTGCTTTTATAATATAATTCCTTGCAAAACTATTAATTTTGAACTTTTAATATATTTGGAACAAGATAAAAATAATTTTCCGATTTTTATTACCTGAGTCCGATAGAAGTAGTTAAACTCGGACTTTTAAAAAAAAAGTCCGGAAATAAAAGTTAAATAAAAACAAATAAGGAAGGCTAAGTTCGGGTGTAACCGAACATTACATACTCAGTTGAGAGCTTTGGAGACAAAATAAGGGAAAATCACCATGTAGGAAGATGAACCTAGGGTAACCCTCGAATGTGTTTGTATGACATGGGTATCAATTGGAAAGCATTAAAGAGTATTTTAAAAAGGGAGTGGGTCATAGTTCTAAAGGGGTAACTCTAGAATGTGGTTGTACGATATGGGAATCAAATGAAAGGTGTTCATGAGTATTTTAAAAGGGAGTGGGCCTTAGTTCTATAGGTGGGCGCCTTTTCGAGATATCGCCATAAAGGTGGACCAGGGGTGACTCTAGAATGTGTTTGTACGATATGGGTATCAAATTAAAGGTATTACTGAGGGTTTTAAAAGGGAGTGGGCCCTTAGTTGTATATGTGAAGGCGTTTTAGAGATATCCACCAAAATGTGGACCAGGGTGACCCAGAACAACATCTGTCGGGTACCGCTAATTTATTTATATATGTAATACCACGAACAGTATTCCTGCCAAGATTCCAAGGCTTTTGATTTCACCCTGCAGAACTTTTTCATTTTCTTCTACTTGATATGGTAGGTATCACACCCATTTTACAAAGTTTTTTCCAAAGTTATTTTTTGCGTCAAAAACCAATCCAATTACCATGTTTCATCCCTTTTTTCGTATTTGGTATAGAATTATGGCATTTTTTCATTTTTCGTAATTTTCGATATCGAAAAAGTGGGCGTGGTCATAGTCGGATTTCGTAAATTTTTTATACCAAGATAAAGTGAGTTCAGATAAGTACATGAACTAAGTTCAGTAAAGATATGTCGATTTTTGCTCAAGTTATCGTGTTAACGGCCATGCGGAAGGACAGACGGTCGACTGTGTATAAAAACTGGGCGTTGCTAAAATTTGACTTTCAAAAAAAATTTTTTTAAAAGTGGGCGTGTTCTTCATGCACATATATAGTAATAGTAGTAACGTTCCTGCCAAATTTCATCATGATATCTTCAATGACTGCCAAATTACAGCTGGAAAAACTTTTAAATTACCTTATTTTAAAAGTGGGCGGTGTCACGCCCATTATCCAAAATTTTACTAATTTTCTATTCTGCGTCATAAGTTCAACCTACCTACCAAGTTTCATCGCTTTATCCGTCTTTGGCAATGAATTATCGCATTTTTCGGTTTTCGAAATTTTCGATATCGAAAAAGTGGGCGTGGTTATAGTCCGATATCGTTCATTTTAAATAGCGATCTGAGATGAGTGCCCAGGAACCTACGTACCAAATTTCATCAAGATACCTTAAAATTTACTCAAGTTATCGTGTTAACGGAAAGACGGACGGACGGACGCATGGGTCAATCAAATTTTTTTTCGATACTGATGATTTTGATATATGGAAGTCAATATCTATCTCGATTCCTTTATACCTGTACAACCAACCGTTATCCAATCAAAGTTAATATACTCTGTGAGCTCTGCTCAACTGAGTATAAAATTTTAGAATTCTGTTAAGCCGTTTCTTTGTTATCAAGCCGGACTTTATTTTGGCCTTAAAATAAGGCCGGATTTTACTTTCTATTTCCGGACTTTTATTTTTAAAAGTCCGAGTTTAACTAGTTCTATCGGACTCAAAAAATAAAAATACAGATCTTACTTTTATATGTGGACTTGTATAGAAAAAGTTCGAAAAATAAAAAGGATGCATGATTCGACATGATATTACTATAGGGATACCTGAGAACTCAAACATTTTCACCTAGGACAATTTTTTGACCCGGACTTTTTCTACTCCGAAAAAAAAATTATTATTTTTCCGTCCCTGATCAAGAGTCATCGATTCCATGTAGAAAGCTTTATATATGTATGTACATTAGGGTGGGTCGATTTGTATGGACGAAAGTTAACCGATATCGCGCCATCGATTTTTCGATAGGA